>BOPN01004374.1:47500-55000 GCA_017312705.2 Penaeus japonicus | reverse complement strand
TGATGTCTTTACCGTTATGAGGTAGTAGGTTCCAGGTCAGGGGTCCACGTATTAGCATTTGCCGTGTTCCTATTTCCGTGTGTAATCTCTTGACATAGAGAGAATTTGCATGTCGGGTTTGAATACTTGATGTGGTCCCCACAGTTTGTAAGGGCAGTTTCCATTGTGGATAATTCCCATTAATGATTTGAAGAATGAAAATACATGTATCATAACTGTACTCGACTTGGACTTTTAATCATTCTAATTTAAGAATATGTGGGATGACGTGATCGAACTTACTAACATTGCCTGATGCAACTCTTGTAGCAAAGTTTTGTAATCTTTGTGCTTTCTGCATTAGGGTTTTGTTAGTTGAGCCCCAAACATTTAAGCAATAATTAATGATGCGCAGAGCTAGAGTTTGAACAACCTCGATTCTTAATTCAGTAATTATTTGTTTTTTATATGATCAAGATATATTAGTGCATTTATTACCTTCGTACGTATGTTAACATAGGCTTCAAAAGTCATATATCTTCTTAAGTGTATGTAATCCTAGATTTTTAACTGAAGTGTTTGGTTTAATTTGTCAGCCTTCGAATGCTATGGTTGTGCGGATGGGGACTACCTATGAATATACTTTTGTATTTTTGTGGATTTATTTGAAAGCCATTAATGTTAAAATATCTTTTTGCTTGAATAGGAGTCTGTTTAGTGTTTCTTATCACTGTATTTAAGTTGTTTACTAGGTCATTATGAGAAAACTATGAATCATCGGCGTATTGTACTAGGAATGGGCTATGGTTGATAAATCATTTATGAAAATTATGGATTGAATCGGGCTTAATAAAGATCCTTGTGGAACACGCAAATATACTGATTGCTGTGGTGATACTCTCGCATTAATATTCTGCCTTTTGGATTTTTCTACTTATCAATTCTATGGTTTCTTAATTTGTTAAGAATAATTTTATGATTGACACTCAAAAGTTTTAGAATATCGCACAATGTGAGCAAGTTTACCTTATTGCTGTCCATTTCTAAAGTCGTGTTGTTTTAAATAACAGGTTATCAGTCTCCAGGAAATTCATCAGTTGATTTCCCACTGTTTTTTTTTTTTCCCAAGAATCTTAGATAGCACTAGGAGTATCATAATGGGGCGGTAATTATTCAAAATTGGTCTTACAATTCCATGTTTCCAAAGCGACGGGAAAACACTAATGACCAGAGCAGTGTTAATGATGATTGTTATATGAAATGCAATTACGGGTAGATTATCCCTAATAAGACGCAAAGCAATACCGTCTGCTCACACCGTATTTGTTTCGCGGAGTTGTTTTATGATTAGGATAATAGTTTCTACTTCTACTGGTTGTGGTCTGAAAACATCAGTTATGAGCCTTACGCGGTCTTGTTTTGATGTAATATGGAGGCAGTTGTTTGTTTATGAGTTAGTTTCCCAGTTTGTGCATTAAAATACTCAATGCTATGTGTAGAATTTGCGCAACCATCTGAATGTTGTAAGGCATTGGTGTTCTAACAATTTTCCATGTTTTACCGGAGGTGTTATTATGTCCAGCGAATACATTTTTGAAATGATTAGTCTTTGCAGCCGGAATTAATTATTCAACGTTTTTATTTTTTACTTTTGTAAATTGCCCTGAAGGATGGCCTAAAATCTGTTACTTTTGAACGCGTGATGGGCATAATTTCTATTGGCAATGGCTCTCTTGACGTCATTTATCCATGGAGCAGAGGGACATCTGACGGTTATTATCACATAGGGAGCAGAGGCATCTATGCTGCTTTTTATCACTTCCGCAAGGATGGTTACCTGGGTATCTACATTATCTATCGATGAAATATATAATATAGTTAGTTCTCTAGATACGATTAGTTCGCAGAATGACCGAGGGTCATAGTGATTAAATACACGAAAACTTTTGTAGCCGTTGGTCGCTTTGATTTCTTTTATATTTAATGTCATCGTGATAAGGTCATGGCCAGCAACATGACATGGAGTGACGTCTATATAGAGAATGATGTCTGATCTATTCATTATTATTACTTCTAATATAGACGAGGTATTTTCTGTATTCATTTTAGGTTTAGTGACTAATTGTTTTAATTCATTCTTCTTAATCATCTTGATTAACTTAGCATTTGATTTATGTAAGTTATTATCTAAGTCACCTAAGATAAAAAAGTGGTTTCTTTTTTAACGACATTTCTCTAAAAATCTTTTCAAGATATTCAAAAGCTTTAGAGGTTGCGAGAGAAAGAGAGGGATAGAGATAGATAGATAGAGAGAGAGAGAGAGAGAGAGAGAGAGAGAGAGAGAGAGAGAGAGAGAGAGAGAGAGATAGCGAAAGAGAAAGAGACAGAGCGAAAGAGAGACACACTGAAATAGAAGTAAACACAGAGAGAGAGAAAGGGAGAGCGAGAGAGTGCGCGCGCGAGAGAGAGAAGAGTGAATAGGCGCCTGGAAGAAAAAAAAAAAATCAATTTACCAATTACGAAGGATGTAACACAAAACACTGTCTGATTGTTTCAAAGTTATCCTTGGTTCTTCCTAGTTTGCTTTCACAGATCTTGTCAAAAGAATTGTTCTTTTGTTCATTTTATAATTTCATTAAGCCACGCCCTCCTATCAAATGAGAGAGAAAATAAAAATAAGAGATGGCTTGTGAAAAGAGAGGCCTTTTTCATATCATCTTTTGATTCTTTAACTTTGGAGAGTGGTGTTGCGAGCGTGATGTCTTTTAGTTTCAATTACACACAGTATATACATCTTTAACACACACACATGCACACACACACACACACACACACACACACACACACACACACACACACACACACACACACACACACACATATATATATATATATATATATACATATGTATATGCCTATATGTATGTCAATATGTGTGCATAAGTACAGGATGTATGTTTTTTATTATTATTATTATTTACATTCATAATATTAATATATATATATATATATATATATATATATATATATATATATATATATGTATATATATATATAATAATAATAATAATAATAATAATAATATATATATATATATATATATATATATATATATATATATATATATATATATATATATATATATATAAATATAGAGAGAGAGAGAGAGAGAGAGAGAGAGAGAGAGAGAGAGAGAGAGAGAGAGAGAGAGAGAGAGAGTGAGCGAAAGAGAGAGAGAAAGTGAGCGAAAGAGAGAGAGAGAGGGAAAGAAAGAGAAAGAGAACAAGAGAGAGAGCGAGAACGAGATGTAGACGGGGGAGGAGAGCACCTGCTTCTCTTAAGTGAATTCATGAATACTTCAGAGAGTTTTAATTTTCTGTATTCTTTTTTTTCTTCTTTATATATCCACTTCGAACAGAGTTTTAACTCCTTTTCTCAAGTGATTTAAGCGTTTTTTGCGAGTAAGTCCAGCAATGATGCAACTTTTCAATACTGCCATAGAGATACCATAGATAACCTCACCGTAACATATGGATCTTTTACTGACAACACGGTTACTCTTTAAAGGTTATTCAAGGATGTACTCATTAAAGAACAGTAACTTCAACATTGTCCTAGAAACAAGGCACTGCCATATTACAAGCTTCATTTCAGGTTGATTTTCCCGCAGACTTTCTCTTCCGTTATTTGATTCTGACTCTTATGGAACTGAGAAATAAAGCACAATACGCTACTGAGCTCAATACGAGACTGGTGGAATCGGTTATAAGGTCATTCATTAGGAATTCGTAATTGCTGCAAATTATATGTCTTTCTGCCTGCCTTTCTTTATTTCTCTCTCTCTCTCTCTCTCTCTCTCTCTCTCTCTCTCTCTCTCTCTCTCTCTCTCTCTCTCTCTCTCTCTCTCTCTCTCTCTCTCTCTCTCTTTCTCTTTGGGTGTCTGTTCCATCTATTCATATCTGTATTCACATATATATCCATATATCTCTATACCTATCTATCTACTTATCTATTTTAATCTATCTATCTATTTATACCTATCTATCTACTTATCTATCTACCCATCTATCTATGAAAACATGGACGTATATGTAATTCTGTTTTTCAAAGGCATTAGATTGCGATCAATGCAAATTGTCAGCAAGATCCTTTTGGGATCACCAAAATACTCTTAAGCGGTAACCAGTTTTTATTTTATTTATTATTTTTTTCTTTTTTTTTCTCTTTTTTGCCAGAGGAAGTAAAAATGACGTTTTTTTTTCTCTCTCTCTTTTTCTTTTTTGGGGGTTTGGTTTTGTCAAGCTACACTAGGATATATTCTTATTTTCATTGCTATATCAAAGTGAGTTTTTGTTTGTTTTCGTTTTTATTTGTATTGTTTTTATACATCTTTTTTAGGCTATAAGCTACGCTAGCGCTGTTTCGAGTTGGTGAAGTAGCATAGTGCGATTCAGTTGTTCTGCAATTGAATTCAACAAAATAAAGTTAGCCGGACATGTTGTTTGTACACAAACATCGTGCTGAACAAATGAATTCCCCGCAGGCTGACAGGTTGAATGAATGTGCATGTTTGTTCTGAATTATGCTCAAGAGAAAATGCTGACCACAATTGGACTAAATGTTTTGTTCAAGTCAAAGGATACGCTCGCCTTTTATTCTCTGTTCATATATTTTTATAATGAGGTAGATTATTTTTGCGCTTCCTGAAATGTTCTGGGTATTTTTATTGTTCATATATATTTTTTGCATTGTTTGTTTATAATGTGCTTTAGATATTGTGAAGGGAATGGTATTGTTTTTTCTTGATTGTTTTTCTTTAGTTTTTTTGATACGCGCGATTGCATGTATTGATACTAAATATTATTTGTTGAAATTGTATTTCTCGTTTGGGTAAAAGTCACGCAGTCACTTGTATAGTGTGCAACACGCATGATCTTTCACTGCAATATTGCTCCACTGAGATACGAAGATACAAAAACAACCCAAAGTGCAATCATACATGATAATCCGCCGGTTATGTCATGTTGCCGCATTGCAAGTATTGATATTCATTACAAACCCGATCGTTAGATATATGCACTATTTCCTTGGGATTATGTTTGGGTTTAATTTGCCTATCGCTTTTGTGTCTTAGGACTGTCACGCCCCATCTCAGGAAGGGAAAGAAAGGTAGAGAGATAGGAAGGAAGGAAGAGAGAGAGAGAGAGAATGAAAGAAAGAAAGAGAGAAAAAAGAGAGTAAGGAGGACAGATAGAATTGTAGATAAAAAGAAAGTACGAAAGTAAGAAAGAAAGATAGAATGAAAGAAGTATGGAAGATAAAGAGACAGGAAGGTAGAAAAACAAAAAGATAGAAGAAAAGAGAGAATGAAGAGAGAAAGATGGACATAGAGAAAGAATGGTAGATAAAGAGAAAACAAGATAGAAAGACAGATAGTCCGAGAAAAAAAAAAAAAAAAACAGAAAGAAAGGATAGACGATAGAAAGAAAGGTAGATAAAACACATAGCGAAAGAACGAAATAGGAAATAACGATAGAGAAAAAGAACGAAATATAGATAAAAAATAAAGAAAACAATAAAAGGAAAGATCGAAAGAAACATAGAGAGAAATAAACATGAATAGAAAGAAAGAAGACGCGAAAGAAAAAAATAACGAAAGAAAAGAAAGAAAGAAATAATCCCCTCTGTTAGTCATGCAATTCTGTTTATCATGCACTCGAGTGTCAAGTATTCGTTAAGGAATCAACTTCATCTTTTAATCAACTATTCTATATTCTTGCCATGGGTCGCTTGTAATAGTTAATTAATACATATTACAAGTTTTCCTTATATCATCTTTTCCTCGTGACCTCTATCATGATATTCTCCAGCAAACAGAACTACAAGTATATTAGTTATTATAGATATGTTGTGTGCTTCCTTTTTTACTTGTAGTGTTTTGTTTGTTTGTTTGTTTGTTTGTTTTCGTCTTCTTTTCTTTGGTTTTCATTTTCTTTGAACCTGTTTTTTTTTTCTTCTTCTCCTTTTCTTTTCTATGTTTGATTTTTTTCTTGTTCCTCACCTCTGTATTTTTTATGTTTTTATTTATCATTATTATTATTATTATTATTATTATTATCATTATCATTATTATTGTACCCATCTCTGGTTTTGCTCATTTGCTTTCCCTTTTCTCCACCTATTTTCTTTTTTTTTTCTCTCTCTCTCTCTCTTCTCTATACCTCTGTTTCTTCTTCTCCACTTTTTTTGTTTTGTTTGTTGTCCCTTTTCCCAATCTCTCTTTTTCCAGTTCACCATCCTACTTCCGTTGCATGATGACCATGGTTGCTGACACGGCAGGTAAGTTAATGTAATGGTGAGTAATTCATATATATATTTATCCTTTCGTCATCCTCCGGCGTTGTCTGTCTCTGTTTCTCTCTGTTTCTCCATCTTTTTCGTTCTCTCGCTCTCTCTCTCTCTCTCTCTCTCTTTCGTTCTCTCTCTCTCTCTCTCTCTCTCTCTCTCTCTCTCTCTCTCTCTCTCTCTCTCTCTCTCTCTCTCTCTCTCTCTCTCTCTCTCTCTCTCTCTCTCTCTCTCTCTCTCTCTCTCTCTCTTGTTCTCTCTTTCTTTCTTTCTTTCTCTCTCTCTCTTTCCTCTCTCTCTCTCTCTCTTTCTCTTTCTTTCTCTCACTCTCCCTCTCTTTTTTTCTCTTTCGTTATTGTAATGAAGGATATTAGTAATGATAAAAATGATGATAACAATAATAATAACGGCAATAATCACTTTTAATTATTGTTATCTTGATAATGTACCTGTTTATTGTTTTTCGGCCAATCTGGAGCATCAAATGATACAGTAGGTCTAGTCATTTTACTACTTATTTACTTTACGCTTACACCCCTAAACGCTAGAATGTTAGATTATAACCAAAATCAAGCTTCATTTAATATGTCACATCACGCCATGAGGTCATACGGAAGACCATGCACCTACTAATAGAACATTTATCACGTATTTAAAAAGAATCAGTAAAAGTTAATAAATTTCGAGCTGGGTATTACATCATACCTCATGATAGAGTCTTATTATTTTCTTATCATAATTATCTAAGACATATAGCTTTGCTTCTATGATATGATTATGGCTAAGGCACAAATCCTTTCTCAGAATGTGCTATGGTATGCCGTGTAAATATTTCCATCTAAGTTTGGAATACACTTTGAAAGCAAAAAGATAAAAATGTATCAATATTGTCTTTTTTTTTTTTTTTTTTTTTTTCTTTTTTTTTTTTTTTTTTTTTTTTTTACTTCCTCGCGAGGGCTCGGTCGGTGCCACTGTCTAAGGTTCTTTGTTTGGCACTTGGATGCCCTGCCGACCTCGAGCCGAAGCCATGCTCTCAGACACCTTCCTGATCCCCAAGCATGCGCGTCACCACACACTATGCTACCCCCCCCCCCCCCCCCCCACCCCCAACTCACTCCCCAGAATATTATTATCTTTATTATTATATTCATATTACCGAGTCTTATTTAGGTGTGG
>BOPN01004374.1:5000-10000 GCA_017312705.2 Penaeus japonicus | reverse complement strand
CAAAGCACCGCCAAAAAAGCGATATCATCTCTCTCGCCTGCTATCAGGGTAACTGGCTCTTGTGAGCATTTATCTGAGGTGCCCAGCTGTCGTGCCGAAGTTATCGTACCGTAAACATATTATAACATAAAATATGCAAAAAAAAAAACAAAAAAAAAGAACGGAGAAAACAAAACAAAAAAAAACAGCATATACAGGATAATTGCGTCACTGCCATGCCTCCCTCTCCGCGTCAAGGTCGTTTGGGCCATTTAAAGATCGGCCATTTAAACCTAATGTTTTCGTCGTATGACCGCCAGCGATGTCAGAGATGATGTGTCTGACTGTGACGAATTTACACACAATTATTAAAAAAATATGATTTTTCGACCCAATTCGGCGAACGACTCCCTTAGCCAATACGGGGAAAACAAAGGATGTACTAACCCAAGGAACATGATTACCTTCATCAAAAGACGAACTTTTGCCAAACATTAATGGAAGAGCTTTGCAATAGGATAAAGTTGTGGAAGAAGCTATTTTGAAATGAGGAGGGAGAGAGAGAGAGAGAGAGAGAGAGAGAGAGAGAGAGAGAGAGAGAGAGAGAGAGAGAGAGAGAGAGAGAGAGAGAGAGAGAGAGAGAGAGAGAGAGGGAGTAGAGTTGAGAGAGAGGGAGAAAGAAAGAGAGAGAAGAGGGAGAAAGGAGAGATAGAGAAGAAGAGAGGGAAAAAGTGGAAAAGAGAGAAGAGAGAAAAAGGAAAGATAGAAAAGAAGAGAAAGATCGAGAGAGCGTGAGAGAGAGAGAGAGGAGAGAGAGAGAGAGAGCAAAGTTGAGAGAGAAGGAGAAAGAAAGAGAGAGAATAGGGAGAAAGGAGAGATAGAGAATAAGAGAGAAAAAAAGTGGAAAAGAGAGAATTAAAGAGTGAGGAGAGAGTGAGAAAGAGAGAGAAGAGAGAGAAAGGAACGATAGAGAAAATGAGAGAGAAAAAATGGGAAAGAGAGAAAGATCGAGAGAGCGTGAGATAGAGAGAAGAGAGAGAGGGGGGGGGGGGCGGGATAGGAGATGATAGAGAAAGAGGGAAAGAGAGAGAGAGAGAGAAGAGAGAGAGAGAGAGAGAGAGAGAGAGAGAGAGGGAAAAGAGAAAGAGGGAAAGAAAGAAAGAGGGAAAGAGAGAACGAGTGAGTGAAAGAGAGAATGCAATAACTGAATGAATAAAAGAAGAAACAAACCCCCTGCCCTTTCACTTACCTTCAACAAACAGTTGATAGGATGCAACACTTGCTTACTTGATGCTCGTGTTGCAGGGAATTGAGGTCCGAGAATTTGAGATATGCTATATATTGCAATCTGTAATCCGAAGCACATTTCATGTTAGTACAAAAGTGGCAATTGGATATTTGACATTTTCCACGTGATGGACACTTGGGTGATATAAGGATAACCTGCATCTGGTAACAAAAAGATATGCATGTGCTTGTGTGTTGTGGGATATTACAGTTTACAAAGAGCAACCTACAGGTTTGGCTGAACCTGTAAGTTCAGGGTATTTCATGAATTTATGTTTTTTTCGTATGTTGTTGTGATCATCATCAGCACCCTCATCACTATCTCTACTACTACTAGTACTGCCATTGCTGTTAATATTATTGGTGTTTTTGTTATCGTTCCCGTTATTACCCATCCTACTACCAAGGACACTAATATCATTACTGTTAATGTTATTTTTAATCATTTTTATCGCTATCGCTACTTTTATTGGTGTAACTGCTGTGTCTATTTTCATCCCTGCTGTTGTTGATATCATCAGTATATCTAATGTATTTCGTTCAGCTGTTTTGAATATTCCAGGGATAAATATTTTATTTTCGGGTATTGATAGACCTTCATACATCGTTAAGGAAAGTAGCAACAAGTGATTTAGAAAAGAAGAAGGAAAAAAAAGAATAAAAAAAGTCTGGTGTTGCATTACTTTACAAATATTTTGCACTTGAAAATTTCCCATTTACTTACGTTCTCACTGTGATCAATTCATAATCTACGTTCTGATTTTATTTATGCTTCGTTCATGGATGAGAAATGGTGCGACTTCGATAGCATTCTTCTTTACTGGGATACTGATAATGTCCTCTTTTTAGGGAAAGGGTCGAATTCAGGGCCCTGTGGTCTTTTTTGGATGCTCGCTGACATAAACTTTCACACGGAATTTATAACTCTAACATATTTTGTTGTCGACGTATTGATTCCGGTTAATTCTGATTAGATTTTGGAGCCCTAGTGGTAATTTTTGGGTGAAAATGGATTTTTTTTTAAGGAGTTTGGTATTTCTAACAACTAGACACAAACAAAAATGCGGCTTCTCTGATCATCAAAATTGAAATTCAAAATTATGTATATCTATGTGTGTTCTTGTGTTTGTGTGTGTGTGTCAGTTTATATATATATATATATATATATATATATATACTCTCTACCACTCCCTAACAAAAGAAACAACAAAAAAAAAAAAAAAAAAAAAAAAAAATGCCTCTTACATTGGGATCCAGGCCGGCCACGAGAGCGTAGGCGATGCCCTGCGGGATGACGGTGAGGCCCACGGTAAAGCCGGCCAGGACGTCGCCCTCGAGCATCTCCAGGTTGTACTTGGGGAGCCATTGCGTGATCGGCAGCCTCGCGTTCAGAGTCTTTTTGGTGAACATGCCGCGGACTTTCCTCTGTCGGTGTGAACATTTTGGGCTAGAGACTCTCTACATAACTATAGCTAATAAACCTTTTATTTCTGTGTATCTATTTACGAGATTCTTAGAAATATTAGGTTTCTTAATTCTATGCATTTGTCGATAAGAGATAAGGGATGAAGAGTTTTTTTTTCTTGACATAATAAGCTTCTTGCTTTTTATGTATCCATTAAAGAAAGATATAGGGTGAAGAGTTTTTCTGTGTAGATTTTAGTGATAATAGATATACAGGTGAAGGCCTTCTGTTTATAGATACATAATGGTGCTATATCTCTAGAGCCAAAAGTAGGAGGAAATCTGGGGTCCGTGCATCTGACAATATTAATCACTTTAAGTGGACTATTCTCGTTATCTTTTGGGAGATGATTTATAATAATGCCTGGGAACGTGTTTCTGGCAGGTGGCCTGTCAGTACACTTAAAACTCTGCTGATTATCTTCGAAATGCAAAAAGTGACTGGCAATGGAGCGCATCACTTATCACCATGAAAGTTCTCCGCCGGATCTTATCACTTGACCTTAACTTTTCAACAGTTGATAAAGAGATGAAGAAGGAAGGGATAAAGTAAGTTTAAATATATACATTACGCACAAACACAAACACAAACACAAACACACATACACACACACACACACAGGGGAGAGGAAGAGAACCTGAGAGACTGAGAGAGAGAGAGAGAGAGAGAGAGAGAGAGAGAGAGAGAGAGAGAGAGAGAGAGAGAAACAGAGAGAGAGAGAGAGAGGGAGAGAGAGAGAATCCCAATTTTCCAAACCTCGGCGAGGGTTCAAAGACGTCCTCGAACTACCCGAGTTAGATGCTGAAAAAAAAAAATCAATACTGACTATCTCTGAAAAGATCATTCAAAAGTTCAATGATATGTGATCTAGAATTGATGTTTGAACTTTTTAAGAGATTATTGGATTAGCCAAAGGCCCCTAGACAAAATAGAAGAGTCGCAGCAGAATCGTAATCATTACTAAATGTTTTTCTTTTTCTTTTACAGCTGGTAATCTTGTTATGATTATTAATATTGATTATATCTTGATTGGGATATTTAATCAAGCAAAGATGTGAGCATAATTGATTTGTGACTATAACTATTCTGAATATGCATATTGACAGCTGAGTTGACTGTATATGATTTCATAATGATATATAAACATAATAATGGTAATACAAATTATCAAAAAACAGTCAATATATACTGATAATAAGTAAAACAACATAGTTAAAAACAAGACAAGCTATGATAATAATGATAGTAATAACACCCGGAGATAATTATAGCTTTCATGAAAACAGCACCCCCCCCCCCCAACCACCACCACCACCCAAAAATAAAAATCGAAAAAAAAAGCACATTCACAAAGTCGAGTCAAATGAAACATCTATAACAAAGATAAAATAATCAAAATATTCCCAGCCAGGACCCCAATCCCCTCAAAAGTACAACAAACAGGCAGTATAGGATTCCCCGTATTAGAGATTTCACCAAGCATTCCCGTAAAATATTGACTGAATGATGTTGATACTGATCAACTGGAAATTGACGAAAATTGATTCTTGCAATTGCTTATTGATTTGATGCAGAGCCGGATGAGTGTGTGTATGTGAGAGAGAGAGAGAGAGAGAGAGAGAGAGAGAGAGAGAGAGAGAGAGAGAGAGAGAGAGAGAGAGAGAGAGAGAGAGAGAGAGGGGGGGGGGGGTGTTAGAAGAGAGAAGGAGAGAAGGTGAGAGGGCAGGAGAAAGAGAGATAGATAGATAGAGAGAGAGAGAGAGAAAAAGAGAGAGAGAGAGAGAGAGTAAGAGGAAGAAAGAAAGATAGAGAGTCTAACAAAATCATAACAGACAGACAATATATATAGTGTTTGTGTGTATATATATATATATATATATATATATATATATATATATATATATATATATACAAAAATACACACAAAAACACACACACAAACGAACAAACAAGCCCCGCCCACTCGACAGAAAACGCCCTCCCCGCCTACTTTCACAACCGCGCAATTAACGGAGTATAAACCAAACTCGATCTGTCGTAATCTAAGTTGGAAAGAGCGACTGATCCCGCGGAATATCACTGATAATCTTGTTAATTGAGGGAACGTAATCGAGGATATAATTTGTATGGAATTGGAGTTGCAGGGTGATTTGTTATGCGACTAAGGTTACCGTTGCAGGATTCGTAAATTGCGTATATGAATATGCGTTATCTTTTTGTATAAAAACGCTTACATTGACTTACACATATTTATTCATTCGTTCACACA
>BOPN01004373.1:109927-112427 GCA_017312705.2 Penaeus japonicus | reverse complement strand
TCCGATTGAGCTTGATTTCTAATCTTACAGTTTCTAATCTCATAGTTTTAGAATCGAATTTGAATCCCCACTTCTCCCATAACTTCCAGGAGATCATACTCATTCTGCGAAACTTTGGGGCTCCCTGAGACAATATGTGCCACTGCTTCATCTACATTCCCAAACAACCGACACAGAGGAGAGTTATCTTCACAATAATCACTTTATTTGCATTATTTGTGGCTATTGCTTGTTCTTCTGCTGCAATTATTGAGCCTTCTGTTGCTTTCTTCAGGTATGCTTTCCTTAGCCAGTCCTAAGACTCTTTACCTCGTATCTCATGAAATATTTTGGTTTATCTTAATATCAGCGTGAATGGAATCACAGCAACTGCAATTAATATTGGCGATAAGCTGTCTCCTTAGAATATTCTACATCTCAGCATATTTTTGAGAAGGCTTTGTTCTATTCCGGAAAATTCATTTTACTGGGCTCTCTGCAATATAACTTCATCATCGTCCTGAAAACCTTTTCTTAGATTATGATTCTCGTTTTCAAATGCGTGCGGCGCCCCTTGTTCCCTGTTTTCAACCTGTTCATATTGATCCACATGTAGCTCCTGTGCAGCTGTGTTTTCACATTTCCTTCTTATTTCCTCAATATGAACATCTGTAAGCCCCCTAATCACCCTAATTTTTTCTTGCCTGGTCTGCAATTCTTTGTTCACCGGCAAGAAATAGACCCATTTGGGCCCACATTTCTTTCATTCTTTGTCTGTATTTCTTCGTTGATTCACTCAATATTCAATCACAACCTTGATGATTTCTCTTTAATATTTTCTTATATGACCTCTTTCCTCCGTTGTTATTATTATCATTATCTTTACCTTTACCATAACACAGCCAGTGCATTCCTGGTGCCGGTCCCAAGCCCGGAAATGTGGGGAGGGTTTGGGTTTGCGTCGGGAAGTTTCCATACCGGATCGGTCGCGGCCGGGCTGACAACGACATGATGGAGAGGAGAAAAGTGGATGTGTTATGTGCGTTAAAAATGTGGTAGTAGTGAAGAGAGTCTGATAAAGTAATGAGTGCGAAGTTGGAAATCAAAGTAATAATGAATGTCACAAGTGCGTATGCTCCACAAGTGGACTGTGAGATAAAAGAGAAGGAAGAGTTCTTGAAGGAGAGAAGGGGCATATAGGTCGAGGAAATGGATGGATTGGAGGGTAATAGGAATATATGGCCTTGGGGATACAGGAATGAATAAGGGCTAAAGATAATTGATTTTGCTAAAGAAAGAAAGAAAAAAAAGTGGATTTGGCTGTGCTAAACACATACTTGATCAAGAAGTTGGAGAACAGGGTGACACGTAAGAGTGGAGGCAGTTTTTATTAATGATATTCTGCTGCAAATTAAAATGAAGATGGATGTCAAGAAATAAACCACAGCTGCTTATTCCCCGGTGAAACAATATGATTTCTTGCGTCTCTCCCTAAAAATGTATCAGAACGCATGCTGTAGGGAAGGAAGATAATGTAATGTAAGAATATACGTCATGTTCATACACATAGTTTTTGTTATTTGATGATGATAATGATAGCTGCTGTCCCTTTCAGCACAATTATCCTATTTGACATCATAATCATCATCATTATCATTATCCTTATCCATATCCTCATCATCATCATCACCATCGTCATCATCATCATCATCATCATAACCGTCATCGTCGTCGCCATCTTCATCGTTATCCTCGGTAACAGCAACATCAACATTAACTGCAACATTAACACTAACACGAACATTGGCATTTGCAATACCATTGGCATGGCCATGATAATCCCCTCTTCTCTTCCCTGGCTTCACTCTCTCTTCCCTTGATGTGTCGTCGTCCTCTCCGCTTCCTTTCTTTTCCTCCGAGGCCATCCTTTGTGTGATTCACGTTGTGCGCTGCTTCTTGGAAAGCACGCCTCCACACATGCACACGGTGATGGCGTCACTCTGGCTTCCAACCTACGCATGAACACTAAAGGGGTGTCACAAAGGGTTTCATCTACTTGTGCCCACTAAGGTAGTTTCACTATAGTCTTCAGTTGCTATGTATACATTAACCTTGGTAAATGGTTCCTTTAATACCGATAGGAAATTTCGAAAGAAAAACGACACTTTTCTTTTGCATCAGAGGTTGGCCACCCACAGTCTGTAAAGAGCAAGTTTCCTAAAACTTGGTAGAGAGGCAGTGCTTTTGGAGCCGTAGTGTAAATTATGAAAGAAAATATAGATTATTAAAATTTTCCCATATTTGAGTCAAGTGCCAAAAGACAAGATAATCAATGTTCTTTGATAATACGGATAATAATATTTATAATGATCATGATGATAATAATAACAATAATAATGATGATAATGATAACAATAATGATGATGATAGTGATTATAATAATAATAACGATAATAATAATGATAATAAAAACAAGATGATAATGATTACAATAATAACAACAATAAAGATCATTATTTTT
>BOPN01004373.1:82427-92427 GCA_017312705.2 Penaeus japonicus | reverse complement strand
TATATATATATATATATATATATATATATATATATATATATATATATATATAGGCGGGGAAATATTGAGAGAAATGTATGTGTGGATATGCATATGTATATATATATATATATATATATAAATATATGTGTGTGTGTGTGTGTGTGTGTGTGTGTGTGTGTGTGTCTGCATTTGTATATCTATGTGTATATGCATATATACAGATAATAAATACATATACACATGCATACATACATATATACATAGATAAATATACATATAGAAAGATGCGTACAGGAGGATAAATTTGATGTTCAAATTAAAACTATCATGATTACAGGGCTAACAACTCTCAAGAAATGGATTTACATTCTGTCCTTCAAGATACTCTTTGACTACGTCCATGTGCATGTACGTTGCAGAAACTTAGAAGGTCAATCTTGCATCACATAAGCATGCCGCGAAGAATGTGAGCTTTGACCGCCTCGCATTTTCTGCCGCAGAGAACACCGCGTCCGTCTGTATATTATTTCGCCACCATATCGATTTTCTCTTTTTTCAGGCAGTCCTAAAAAGTAATGTTTTTTTCATGAACAGTCAGTGTGAATCTCCAGGCGCTAGGCATCCCACAAGGCGAGCCTTTTTGCTTAGCCGCCTCGATTGCAAAGGGTACATTTTCAACTTTGTTTTCTTGTTTTTTCTCTTGAAGTAGGTTGCAATTGCGAAAGATAAGGGAAACGGAACATTGAAATCAAGTAGACATGTAGTATATTGATGATAAGTTGAATATTTGTGGTTAAATGCATGGTTGCATGGTAACTGTGTAATCATAATAACACGACTACAACCGCAAATATTACAATAATTCTTGCCCCATTTTTTATATCAACATCATTTTTATTATTGCTATTATTACTATTATCATTAATGTTAGTTATTATCATCAATATCATAATCCTTAGTTTCATTAGTAGAGGTAATAGTATTAGTATCAGTAACAATAGTACTAGTAGCAGTAGTACTAGCAGTATCAACATTATCATTATTATTATCCTTATTATTATTATCATCATCATCATTATTATCATTACTTTCATTATCCTTGTTATAATCATAACTATTGTTGTTATTATTATCATTATTACAATTATCATCCTTATTTTAATCATCATCATTATAGAATTCTTTATTATCATCATTATCATATTCATTATCACTACTATTAATATTATAATTATTATTATCATTATTATCATTATTGTCATTATTATTATCATTATCATTATCATTATTATTATCATTATCATCGTTATCATTATTATTATCATCATTATCATTATTATTATTATCGTAAATATCATGATTTTCATCATCATTATCATGAATATTATCATTCTTATCATTCTTATCATATTTTTATTATCATTATATATATCTTTATCATAACTATTATCATCATTATCCTTACTCTCATTCTAATTCATATTACTCTCATTGTTTTTCCATTATCACTATTATCATTATCATTGTAATTATCATCAGTATTACTATTATGTTTTCATTATCATCATCATGATTATCATTATCATTATTATCATTACTATTATCATTATCATTATTATTATCATTATCATCATCATCATTTTTATCATTGCTGTTGTTATTATTATTATTGTTATCATTAACATCATTATTATTGTTCTTACTATTATTGTTGCTGTTGCTGTTATCATTGTTATTATCATCATTACCATAATCATCATTATCATACTATTGATAATCTTATCATTATTATAATTCTTGTTGTTGTTATTGTAATATTTCTCTTCTTATCATCATTATTCCCATCAGTATTATTACTAGCATTATTATTATAATTATCATTATTACTATTATTAAAACCATTTTACTATTATCATTATCATCATCCTTTTCATCATTTTTTTACATTTCATTTCCATTCTCATTATCATCATCATTATCATTATTACCGTCATTGTTGTTATTATCATCACCATTATGATCATTACTATTTTCATCATTTTTTATTATCATCATTATCATTGTTATCATTATCATTATTATCATTATCAGTATCATCATTCCTAATATCATTATCATTATATTTATTCTGATTATCATTATTGTCATATTATCATCATAATCATAACTATTATTAGCGTCATTACCATCATTATCATTATCAACATCGTCATTGTCATCATTATCACGATCCTTATTATCATTAATATCTTGATTATTATCGTTACATCGTTATCATTATCGTTGTCATCATCATTATCAATAAAGTCATGATTATCATCATTATCATAATTTTTACCAATATCATTATTATCATTGTTATCATGGCTATTGCTATTCATATTATTATCATCATTGTTATCATCATTATTATTATAATTATTATCATTACCATCATTAGTGATACTATTGCTATCATGATTATCATTATCATCATTATCATTACATTGTTATTTTTATAACTACTGTTATAATTATCATTGTCATTATCATTATCATCATTGTCATTGCTATCATAGTGATCATAATTATTTTCATTACCATTATCCTTATCATCATTTTTATTGTTATCATTATAATCAGCATCATTATTATAATTATCATGACTGTTACCATTTTCCTTAAATCAATATTTTTGTCATTATCATTATCAATACTATAAATATTGTTATCATTATCATTATTATCATTAGCACTATTATTATGATTACTATTATTGTTATCTTCATATTATCATTACTATTATTATTATCATCATTATCATTACTATAACTACCTTCATCATCATTGCAATGATTTTTGTTACGATTATTGTTATTGCTATCATCATTTTATCATTAATAGTAATATCATTATCTTTGTCTTTATCACCATTATTATCATAATCATTATTGTTGTTGTTTTTGTTCTTGTTCTTGTTACTATTACTATCGTTATTTTCATAATTAGCATTACTACTATCATTGTTGTTATAATTATTGCTATCATTATCATTACCATTATTATCATTCTTATGATCATTATTCGGAATATCCTTATAGGCATCATCATCATTATCTTTATTGTTATAAATATGATTATTATGATTATAAGCATCATCATCATTACCATTTTAACATCATAACCATTATAATTACTACCATCATCACTGCTGATGTTATTACGTCATGTGTAGTGTTCACTGCATCTGCAGCGCTGTTATTATCACATGTTTCATAAAATCGGTATAAGAATATCTGTAACCTGAAGACCCCTCGCGATCACAGCCACCTGTTTCCGGTGCCCTGGTCCTTCCCTCTCGCGACAAAATGAAGCGTTGACTAAAAAGGGCATCTGCAGTTCATTTAATTGCCAGTTCCTTTTACATTTCCTTGTGTAACCAACTAATCAAAGCTGCCCTGTAGAAGAGCCAATCCAATCACGTTATTTCCTCCCCGTTAACTATAAATAGCCGGCCTCTTCTCTCTCCTATTCCGTGCCTCTCCTGATTACGCCGACGTCGACTCCCGCAGCCGGCCGCGACCCCCTAATCCGCACGGCAATTACCGCCACCCCGGACTCGACCGACATTTATTGATACGAATGTACGGACGGTCTCCCCTTCAAATGGCAAGAATGTTAGTGTCAATGTTAAAACCGTTTCTGATGTTGATAACGCGATGTAATTGTCGCCGGTCGCGCGTGGATGTTAATCCCGTTGAGAAATTTGGGATATAAATCCAGACAGGGAACAGCAGGTGATCTCCGGCGGACATGCGAGTGTGCATGACCCACTTCCATGTGAGCTTGCGTCTAATTTCTTTTCTTGCTAGAAACTGCTTTGACTCTTATGCGTTTAGGTACAATATTCGTGTGTGTGTGTGTGTGTGTGTGTGTGTGTGTGTGTGTGTGTGTGTGTATGTGTGTGTGTACATAAATCTATGCATCCATATATGAGTATGCTTGCATACATGTTTGTATCCATGAATGAAAAGGTAAGCACATCGTCCCCGATTCATTCTGAATATTTGTTTCTGATATATAGAAATATTTATTTGTGTACATAATCTCTCCATCTCTCTCTATCTCTCTCTGTCTCTCTCTATCTCTCTATCTCTCTATCTCTCTATCTCTCTATCTCTCTATCTCTCTATCTCTCTATCTCTCTATCTCTCTATCTCTCTATCTCTCTCTCTCTCTATCTCTCTTTCTCTCTCTCTCTCTCTCTCTCTCTCTCTCTCTCTCTCTCTCTCTCTCTCTCTCTCTCTCTCTCTCTCTCTCTCTCTCTCTCTCTCTCTCTCTCTCTCTCCCGCAAAAGGAACCGCCTTATCGTGGTGCGGGGGTTTGAGCTCCCTCCTCGGTTGAGCTCGCCCTGGACATGGCCAGTGGCCTGTCCGGTGGCGGATTCTCCGGGAAGGGATGCCTAATCGTTCCTAGGTGTCGACCTTGTAGGTGGGGTCGCACACACCCTGGGTCTCCCTCCAGGGGGATCACACCTGCCCACGTTTTGCCGTGCGTAGCGCCCCTGTACGCCGGGAGACGGGTGTCCTGGAGGCTGAGCGATGCCGTGTATGAGTACGCCCAGCGGCTAGCAACACGCCTCTTTGGTTCTCTATTCGGGCAAGACGGGTGGCCTAATCTCGACTCGATCAGGTCAGTTGGTGTCTCTCTTTGAGTTAGGCTAGGGTCTAACAGTCCCCGACTAATGGGCACTTGCATGGTCTTGTGAGTGCCACCAATGCAAGGCGGCGGTTGCGTATATCATCCCACCACCTCTGTGGCTTCTAAGCACAGGCTACGTTCACAGCTTCCCTTTGTTGGACTCTGTGGTGGGTGGGGGCGTGGGAGGATGAACTGAAGTGCTCTCATATGGCAACTATAACCATAAAAAATGACTAACACCTCTACTGACGACCTCAGCATGAAGAAGACAAAGGCTGTCACCTTGGAGCCTTTCAAAACCCTTAGCGACAAAAGTGAAAAGATGGGTAAGGCTCTGGTGATGGTTCAGAGAAAGCCCCTCCAGGCCAGACCCTAATTCAGACAAGTCTCTGGCGCCGTTTCAGACGATTAGTCAGAAAAAGATTGGAGGCCATGCAGGATCCTCCAACCCTGCTGGCCCCACTGTCAAAACCCCGGCGTCGGTTCGGAGGAACGGCTGCAAGCAGCCTCGGCCGGCCAAGAACCCGGAGAGAGAGGCTGTAGCCCCCAGTCTTTTCCCCCTAAACTGGACGCATTGGACAATGCTTACCAGATGGTAAGGGCTCTGGAGACAATGCCGTCTGATGATTAGAATTGCCAGGAACAAAGGCATGATAACCGTACTTAAGGATCAAGCCACTGTTACCTTCCTCTAGGAAACGGATAGGCTCACAGATGGGCGGAAGGTAAGCTTGTCGGTGCTGACTCCTGAAGACAGAGAGTTAAGATGGTCCTTCTTGGCTTTCCTGTCATGCATGACCTTGACGTCATTACCCCTCACCCGACTGTCCAAAGGGAAGCGCCCAACCAGGCAAGTCCTGGTCACTTTGAAGGGAGCTTTTTCTCTCTCACTCACTCTCTATCTTTTTATCTATGAGGCAGGACATACACTCAGTTTTGTCCCTATTTTGAGATGGCGGCCCATTGCCCAGCTATCACACGTGGCCCCTAGCCTCAGATGGGTCAGCGTCGCCCCGTTTCCACTAGCCTCGGCCGCATTGCCTAATCTCGGACCTTCCCACGTTGACCTGACTTCGTGTCAATCCGTCTACCAAAACAGACATTTCAGCTGTGACCTTCGTCTGCCCTCGCGGGCCAGACCGTTTGAGAGTTCAGCGGTGAGCTTTGTCTGGAAAAGACCTCTCCCCTTCATAGTCTGCCCTTGAGGGCTACACCTAGGATAGGATAATCCGGTCTAAGTCCCTACAAGTGTCTTCATTGTTTGTTCCATCAAGATATCCATTTTGATCAGTTATCTAGCGTGCTGCATCGCGCTTCTTGACCAAATAAAGCTATACAGCTGATCGCTAGTTTTCCTGTTCCATCCACTTATTTGTAAGGTGCTCTGAACAAATCAAGCAGATTGACCCATCACAAACTGGTGGAGCGGTGGTTTCTTGCATCCGTTCAGCTTGCAAGTCTGATTGACAACCTCCTTTGAGATTCTCATGCCCTTCCGCTCCGATCACGAAGAATCGACGCCGTGATTGTCTTCAAACCAAACGTAAGTACATACATATTCGGGTCTTTCTTTTCCCTTTTCTGTCACCGCCTCAAGCGTGTTACAGCCATATGTGCAAATAATGAATAAATAAGTAAAGAGTCATAATTCCATTGATCAAGAGTATTGATTGTAGAGATTCATTATATATTTTTTTTTCTCTCATTAAACATTCTTTGAAGTGCCATATACGCATGCATGCGTTTTTTTACCTGTATAGAGCATAAAAGGTCGTAAGACCGCCATATTTACTTTGGGGTTCCGATTATTCCCCGTTTGCGATTTGTTTATTTCGTATCATTATTCATCATTAGTATCATTTTCTGTATATTTTCGGAAAATCGATCACAAAATTGATATTACTATAGTAGTAGATTATGACCAAATTGCAAGCACTAATTAAGTGAATTTTGCAAGCAATCGTGTTTTTGTATATAGTATTCAGTGTATTAATTTTGTCCGAATATTTTAATGTGATAGATTCATAACGATATTACTCATCTGACTCACGCATTCACGAATCGTTTTATTCTTCATTTTTCTTAGCTAGGTAATTAAGTCGTTCTATCACCTTGTTTATGTAAAGTTTTAGTATTCTATAGATATGCTTTGCGAGATGTGTAGACGGTCTTATTGCCACTGTGAGTCTATTTTCTACATTTATATATTTTATTCATCTCCTGCGTTACATCGAGTCTATCGATGTGAATGTTCTCATTGTCTACTTTAACTATTTTGCGTCTGATAGATTGACAAACATAAGTGTGGAATATTTTATAAATAAAAGAGGAAAATAAAACCTATCCTGGAGGCTGGGCAAGCAAATTTATCTCCGTCTGCAATGGGTTAATATCAATTTTTCTCGTATTTAAGATTTATATAATTTCAACTATAGGGAATTCAATAAAATCGCAATTTTTCTCCTTTTTTAGGGTAGTTCTTTCTTGTGATTTTTTTTTTTCTTAGCGAATTTCACGAGTCTGTTACATTGGAGTTTACGATTTGTGGTACATTCTCTCTATTTTTCAACTCGTTCATTCTTACCCAACCTCCTTTACTGCATCACGATTTTCATATCTTACTGCAAGGCCTCTTGAAATTTGCCTCATGGCTCTCGACCGGTAGTGAGTGTCTATTTTTGTAGTCCTCTTTATTTGTATCCATCGACCACAGGGCGTGATATGCCCGGGAGATCTACGCTTTAAGTTACATTGCCATAGGGTGACGTGGTCCGTTAATCAACAAACAGTCATGTCACCGTTTTCATTCAGTCTGCTTTAGTTGCACATCTTGCTGTGTTGAGTGTTAGTTGAATTATGTTTGGTTGTTGTTATTACATATTGATATTATTATGAATGTTCATATGTTGTATTTGCGATATTTACACATATTCGCTCACTCGCTTACTCACTCTCTCACTCAAACACTCACTCATTCACCTACTCACTCACACACACAAATACAATAGACACTTCGACTCTATATATAACACCACATTTTGATTTAGTATTTTAATGCACATATTAAAGTTAAATTCTGTGTTTCGCGCATTCCTTGTAATGGCAGTAGGTTACTGTGTCGTAGTTGTCATATGCGTCGCAGTAAAGTGTCCATGTTGCCCGCAAATATTATTTTTTCGCCTCAGTGTTGCCATCGTGATGAGTGAATAGAACGTTTTGCTCAATATTTTCTTATTCTACACGCTGTTGCATTCTTATTTCTCTTTTCTGGGACGACCAGTCGTTCAAGTAAGTCCTTGCGAATTGCTACTGTCGCCTAATCAATTGCTTGTTCTTCGTTGAAAAAGGAAATAAAACAAATGGAAAAAATACAAGTTTTTTTCTTATTAGGATATAAACTTCTAATTGACAAAACAAAATAAAAAGTGTAAATTCGTAAAACGGCTTAGTGTTACATTTTCCCCCTTTTCTATGTTGCTTTCTATCTTTCCCTCCTACTATCTTGACCCTTGTAAGTACGATGTTGGACTAGAAGCTTAGCACACGTGCCCGGAGCGCCCCAGAATGCAGCTGGAAGTGGGCCGCCTCCCAAGACGCCGTGGAAGCAGCCTAGAACCGAGATCGCCTACGCAGATGCCGAATCGCCCATGTATAGTTGGAAGGGCGCCGCGTACCAGATCGCCGTGGAGCCAGAGAGGACCGCGACCTTCTCAGCAATTAGCAGGAACGCCCAATATCGTTAGAAGGGCGCCGCATGCCTGCGGACCACCAGCCGAGGGCCAGGATGATGAGGGCGACATGAAGCACAGACGATGAGGATGATAGCCAGACGTACTCGCGAACTCCAATTCACACCAGTGAAGGACCAGGTGTGGGATCGACGATAGAAAACAGGACATATACGTCAGCGTCGCCCCGTTTCCACTAGCTTCGGAAACCTCCTTCCTACGCTGACCTGACTCATGCCAATCCGGCTACCAAGACAGACAGTTCAGCTGTGACCCTCGTCCGGGAAAGACCGCCTTCCCTTCCGTCTGCGCTCGCGGGCCAGACCGATTGAGAGTTCAGCGGTGACTTTAGTCTGGAAAAGACCTCTCCCCTTCAGAGTCTGCCCTTGAGGGCTACACCTAGTAGCCTCTAGAAACTGTCGGCTAATTCCCAGGGGCCGGATTCACTAACGCACTTACCATGATAAATACGCTGGTAACATGAACACCTTACCATGATAGAATACAAGGCTAAATTTACCAGTGGTTGGAGCACTGGTATGTCCACTGGCAACTACAGCGACGACTCTCTCATCTC
The DNA here is from genome assembly GCA_017312705.2 of Penaeus japonicus. Taxonomy (NCBI): domain Eukaryota; kingdom Metazoa; phylum Arthropoda; class Malacostraca; order Decapoda; family Penaeidae; genus Penaeus; species Penaeus japonicus. The sequence goes on along the minus strand of BOPN01004373.1, from coordinate 83,460 downwards.
GCTTTATCTCAGCAAAAAATCAACATTAAGGCGACACTTTCGTTTGCATGTACACTTATTATGATCAGAGTGATGGCAACTGTTCATTCTCATATAAACATGACAAAAATAAATAAAATTCACAGGAAATAAGCGAGAATAATGTTCATGCAGCCTCGTCATAGGCCTACAATAACTGAAAATGATACATGGAATAAATAATTTGACAAATTCAAACATTTTATTTTAATGACATAGTTGAAAAACAGTAAACATATAAATATATAAATTATTTTTGTGTTTGCATTAATTTACATACAATTATTCATAATCTTACTCGTTTGAAAGGTTTAATTGGCATTTCTTTTTGGAAAACGTTGATACAAATAACACCACCATTGCGTGGAGCCGTTGCTTCTTTTCTTTTGACTGCAATTTATAAAAAAGAAAAATAGTATGTTTTTGAAAACCATTAAATTATATATGACCCATAGGATCATGCAATAGAACATTCTTTCAAGGAAATTAATTTATATAGAAATCTTTATCATTTCTTTCTTGAAACAAGAATATCTCGCAGCTGGATCAGACTTTGTTTACATGTCACGGGATTGGTCAAAGGAGCCTAAAGAATCATGTAAGGCGGTCGCTGATTGGCGGAATTGATTTGCCAGAGTTACCATCAAATTACGGTGATAAAGTCGATTTACCCTTACCAGGCGACTTATCATCGCTTGATAAATCCCACTTTGCCATGACTGGTAAACGCGCTGGTAGTTGACAGCTGGTAAATGCCTTACCATCGTATGTTAGTGAATCCAGCCTCAGGATAGGATAGTACGGTTAAAGCCCTATACGCGTCTTCACTGTTTGGTCCATCAAGACATCCATTTTAATCTAGCCATATTGCATTGTGTTCACCAAATAAAGCCATACAGTTGATCCCTATTTTTTCTTGTTCCATCCAGTTATTTGTAGGGTTTTCTGAACAAGTAGAGTAAAACATTACATTATCTATCACTATTTCTCTCTCTCTCTCTCTCTCTCTCTCTCT
>BOPN01004373.1:62427-64927 GCA_017312705.2 Penaeus japonicus | reverse complement strand
TTGAATATAGATTATTCAATAAATCTGTTTTGTGTATAGTGGGCTGATCGCCATATATATATATATATATATATATATATATATATATATATATATATATATATATATATATATATATATATATATATATATATATATATATATATATATAGATATATACACACACACACACACACACACATATATATATATATATATATATATATATATATATATATATATATATATATATATATATATATATATATATATATATATATATATATATATATACTGGTCTTAGGTGTGATCAGTATTACGTCACCAACTTCCTTGTAAGGGCTAGGACGGTGCCATATTCCGAAGAGCTTTCGCTTGGCAAATGGTGACCGTTACCTCGAGCGGATGTCCCTCCGAACTGGGGTCGCGTCTGGAAATTGAACCCCTGCGTTCGGAGAACCTCTTGTTCTCACTGCTTTACTCACTTCGCTACAGTGATGCGGGATATCTTTTAAAAAATAACCCTGGATTTCTTGAGCACTGATAGAATCTTATATGATATTTGTGCCAATGCTGTGGCGCATCTGTTGACAGTAGGACTTTTGATATATACTATAGCATCTTCAGTGTTAGATGTATAATTAACCGAAGTTCAATAATACTGAAGAGATGGCAAAGATAACCCTTCCCTTTAGATGGAGTAAAGAATGCTCCTTCGGGCTGCTACCTCACTGCACCTGGTCCTGACTACATCTCAAAAATAAACCACATTGAACCCAATCTCCATACTGCATCATTCACCGCAAATATCACTAAGGTCACGTTGCCCAGTGAGCATACAGACAGACATTGGCAAGCGTGCTACTGAAAGGCTATAGAAATATACAAAACTTGAGAAGCTTTTAACTTCAAAAAAACTTCCAAACAGGCACCTTAAATGTAAGGTGAAAGAATTTGGTAAACTGAGCACCGTCTGTGAAACAAATTTAAAACTGTTGTAATATCGTAAAAAAAAATCCAATAGCAGTGATAGTTTCAATTTGTAACATACTGTTATCTACTTTCAAAAGGAAGAAAAACATTATAACTTTGCAGCTACAATCATTCCTACAAAAGAAGCAACTCACAAATACTCAAATATAATACTCAAAATCTGAATTCAAGGAAATTCACAACCTATCAGTTTAACTTATTAATATGTTCCAGTTACCGCAGAAGATAAGGAGGAGCCGAGTGGAGCAAAGTATTTATAGCCAACATCCTCTTTGATCGTCATCCAAGTCGAATATACTCATGGTTGTCACTGGACATGACAACCCAAAATCGGATTGACTACAAAATAATAATTAAAAAAAAAACACCGAAAAGCAGCATAAAAATATATTAGGTCCTATCCTGGAGATGACTGAAGCAGTGAGCACCAACTACTATTTGCTAGTATGAAGATCAGGCCGAAAAAACTCACCAACTAGACATTTTAACAGTAGATGGTGATTACGAAATCAGCATATCGAACAAAGTATAAGTTCTGTTTTAATGCAAGGAATAAAAAATGCTGAAAGAGATATGGGAAGAACGGAATAAGACACACACAACAAATCCCAACTAATTTGACCTGGGACAGGAATACTTGATCAAATTCTGATGATAAATGATAAATGAAAAAAAAATGGAACATGGAAATAATCTATACATGTGCTTCATAGACTACACGAGAGCCTTCTTATAGAGCTTTCCATGATGGGCTCTGGAGGGGAATGTCGGATATAGCCTTCCTAATACTTTTCATGTATCTTATTAAAAAGCTATTAACAAAAGCCACGATGGAATACCTGAATAGATCCATACTGAGTAAGGAGTGCGTTAGGGCTGTACAGTGTTACCACATCTATTTTCTATCAATGCAGAAACCATTGTGGGAACCGCACTTGAAGATCATAAAGGAAAGATGGATCAGCATCGCTAAAAAAAATTATCGGTATCACCCCCCCTCTCCCCCAGTAGTGTGATAATCGCCTTCTCTGTGATAGCTGGGTGGATAAACGCACCATTATTGGATAACAGATTTGACAGATCGGGCAAAGAGAGGAGTGGACAAAATGCATTTTGTAAGTAGCATCAAAGAAGCAACGAGACTGACAATGGTACAAGCTGCCAGAAGGGCTCAGCACAGAGACACGTGGAGAGGATTCATTCGGGATGACGCCGCTTGTCACCCTAATGATCAAACTGTCCCGTGATGACATATATCAATGGTTCACAACCTTTTCACAACCTTTTATTTAAAGGAGTTTTCCCACGGACCCCAGGATATTGAAAGGTCTGCCAGTTTAACATGCTAACTTTATTAAACTAGAAACCAACTCGTCTTACTAGATTCATCTCAATAGAAAGACATGTAATTGATTATGAAAAAAACGGAAAATAAATGAAAATAAAAAGGATAAAATGAGAAATACAGTACAGAAAAGAACAACTTTATAGTTGATACTACTTTGCTGATACTATGTTCTGAATTTCA
>BOPN01004372.1:116658-121658 GCA_017312705.2 Penaeus japonicus | reverse complement strand
AGAAGGTCATAAAGTTTTGTCTCCTTTAGAAAAGTGATTACTTTGCTAATCATTTTTTCATTATCTGATAGTATATTGTTTATATTATATTCTATATTTTTAATTTGTAAGCAGCTTTTGATTTTTTGTCTTGGTCTATTGTAATTTTGGCATGATATTAATATGTGGGGTATTGTCTGGATACTATTGCATTCTCCACATATTGGAGGGAAATTTTTTTCGATATAGGGAGGAGGTGTCAGTCGTGTGGCATTGACCCTAAGTCGGGCCAACACCACCTCCTCCCTTCTGTTTTTCCTGTGGGCTGTTTCCCAAGGTTCTATTGTATATTTGGTTTTTCTGATTGTGAGGTCGGTCCACTCACTTTGCCACAGGAGATGGATTTTTGCTTTTATAAAAGAGACAAAACACCTGAGATCTGTGCGGACAATGCCAGGCTCCAGATCACCAGTCGACCCGGCTAATTTGTCAGCCTGTTCATTGCCATGGATACCCGAGTGTCCAGGTAACCATATCAGCTTGATTGATTTATTGGCACTATGTAATTTACGAATGATATTACCCTGTAATTCATTTTTGGTAGTTTCTAAAGATTTAATAGCTTTAATTGAACTTAGTGAGTCCGAAAAATATGACTATTCTATCGTGGGTCGTCGATAGGGCAAAATCTAAAGCTTTATCTATTGCAAAAAGTTCAGCAAGAAATATCGATGTATGATTCGGCAATCGAAATCTCAACTGACATTCAGTCGACCATACACCCGCACCCACACACTCGTCTGTCTTGGACCCGTCGGTATACAAATGAAAAAAGGAAAGATGTTTAATAATGATCTCTCTGAACCGCTGGCGTACCTCCTCCTCCGGTACCGTGGCTTTGACTGATGGTAGCCAGTCTACCACAATGTTAAAATTGGGGTTTTCCCACGGCGCTATATTTGAATGAACCAGGGTATCGATAGTAGAGAGATCTATACCGACTTTATCTTTGAGGTCTTCGAGTCTATTGCACAGAGGCTTTCCGCCGCGGTGCTGTGGGCTCATTCGCCGGCGCAAAACATCCCTATTAGGATGTTGGGGCTGCTCGGCTATTTTAGCGGCGTAAGTCAGCGCAAGCTGGCCGCGTCTGAGACGGAGGGGAGGTACTCCCGACTCTACCTCCAGGCGCTCAATGCGAGTGCACTTAAGGGCTCCAAGACAGACACGTAAACACGCATTCTGCACAACATTCAGTCCTTTTCAGAGCTGTGCTCGTTGCCGAGCCATACACGATTGACCCATAATCTACTTTAGACCTAATCAGGGATTTATATAACACCAGGAAAGACTTTCTATCAGCTCCCAATTTGTGTCCAGAAATGCACTTTAATAAATTGAGTGCTTTTTAACATTTATTCTTTAACTGACCAATGTGGTCTTTCCAATTAAATCTACTATCAAAGAGTGGAGCAAATTTTGAATTTGGAATAGGTATTAGGTGGTTGTCTAGAGTTAGCCTGATGTTGGGCTTTCTCCTATGTGTAAAGACCACTCCAATACTCTTTCTTATGGAAAACTTAAAACCCCACTGGAGGCCCCAGTTATGAATCATATCCAGTGCCAATTGGATTTGATTTGCCGAGAACTCTGCATTACTGCTGGAGTGCCATAATGCACAGTCATCGGCGTACAGTGAGTATTTAAGATTCCGAGGAGGAGCTGGTAAAATGTCATTAATCATACATAAAAATAGGGTGGAGACAAGACACTTCCTTGTGGGACCCCGTTTGCCTGGACAAAAATGTCCGAGAAAGTGATATTGTCAGAAAATAATTTGACAGAAAACGTTCTGTCAGATATGAAATTTTGGATAAAACAAGGCAAATTTCCACGTAATCCGAAAGCATAAAGTTTTCTGAGTAGGCGTCGCCATGTGTCATGTCGTAGGCTTTTTCTATATCTAAAAATACTGAGATCAAAAATGCTTTTTGGCAAATGCCTCATGAATATGACTTTCCAGTTTTACTAGTTGATCGAGAGTTTGACGTCCCTTTCGGAAGCCGCACTGCTCGTCAACTAGTAAATTCCTGGTATTTAAAAATGCAATAGCCTACTATTAACAATTCTTTCCATGACCTTGCATAAGCAACTTGTCAACGCAATTGGGCGGTAAGATATAGCGGATTTGGGATTTCCTCCTTTCAATATGGGAATGATGTGGGCGAAGTAAATATGAATTTGGAAAAGTCTGGCTTTTCCAAATATCATTGTATTACTTTCTAGCAACTTAATCATGTCATCATGATTAAGATGCTTCATCATCTCATATCGAATCTCATCGGGGCCTGGGGATGTTCCTCTACAGGCTTCTAGGGCTCGGACAAGCTCGTTCATTGTAAGATCTTTATTATAATCAAAGTCATCTCCTGTGGCAAAGTGAATTGGTTGCAGCTCGGATGCTTCCTTGGTGGTCAGGAAAGCAGGATTGTAGTTTTCTGAGCTGCTTGTATAAGAGAACTGCCTGGCGATTATGTTAGCAATGTCTCTAGGTGAATCATATTCATTTCCCTCATGAGTGATGTTTTTGATTTTTAATGATGTTCTTTTTTTATTGATTTTGTTGACAGTGGACCAAACCTCTGCAATGCTGGTATTGCTGTTAATCGTAGAGACAAAGCTTCGCCAGGAGTCTCTTGGCTTGTTCAATTGTTCTTCGAGCCCTAGCTCTCGCTTGTTTGTAGTTGCGAAAGTTCTCGTTTGTGATATTATTGTGGAAAAGCCTGTAGGCCCTATTTCGTTCACATAGCGCCCTGCGGCAATCTGGTGTCCACCATGGAACTCTATGCTTAACGCTATCTGTCGATGTCTTAGGGATGGTTGCCATTGCTGCATTTATAATACAATTTTGAACACTGTTTACTTTATCATCAATGGTTTCTCCAACAACTTCGAGCTTGACGCTTCTTGTGAAGGCGACCCAATCTGCTCTTTTTACGTTAAATTTGGGTGCTGAAGGCGTCCTCGTGGTGTCGCATGAATATTGAATACAAATAGGAAGGTGATCGCTTCCCAACGAGTCGTCAATGGTGTGCCACAGGCACTTGGCTGCTAGTGTTGAAGAGACCAATGATAGGTCAATAAAGCTCAAATTACCGGTATTATCGTCTATTCGCGTTGGACTACCATCATTTAGAAGAACCAGATCAGAGTCGTTGATCAACTTAACTACTTGCTCACCTCTACCATTCACCCAAGAGGGAACCCCATGACGTATGATGAGCGTTAAAATCACCTAAAATTAATTTGTTATTTGGCAGACTGTCCTGAATAGCAAAAAGCTCATCATAGATTACCATTTTATCTGGTGGACAATGGGCTGAGCATATAGTCAGATACGTGTTATTGAATTTTATTTTGCATGCGACGTGTTCCAAAGTAGAATTAATCGTCACTTCAGGAAAGGGAGATTCTGGTGGATGTACATATGATTCCGCCTCCACCCCTTCCCCCTCTCGGTCTTTTCTACAAAGATGAAGTCATTGGCTACCTAATTCCTCGCCAGAGACTTGGTCGTTTAAGTGGCTTTCTTGTAGAACGATAATATCGGGAGCATAGGACGAGGCTAATAATCTAAGGGAGTTTATTTTTGATCTAAGACTTCGACAGTTCCATTGTATGATGGTATACGCGTGGATTACGTTTTATGGGGTTTGGAAGTGCCTTGTCCGCCGGTTTTTTTCTTTTTTTGGGAGGGAGGCGCCTCCTCCTCTCCCTCGCTTCCCGAGGGCCTCTCTCGGGAATTTTTGGAGACAGTAGCCTCCATAGACTGCTCCCCTCTGCTAGAGAGACGCCCGGCAGAAGATGATCTGCTCTTACGAGCAGAACTACCACCAGACGAAGTTCTAGTAGGGGTCGCCTGGACTAAGAGGTGTGATCCAGATTGTGATTTGGTATCATCCTCCTTATGATGCTTTTTTGCTGGGTTGATTCAGCAATTTCCTTTATTGTTTTAGTCAATTCTTTAACTTGATTCATTAAATTTTTAACTGTTTCCTTTAATTCGAAATTTCCTGGTCCTACAAGTGAGCTGCTGATTAATACTGCTTGCATTGGAAACGTTGTTGGTTACTGCTGAGGCGTAAGAAGTATTGGGTTTGCTTGCCAAACCGTCAACTTTCTTCTTGGCCTCAAGAAGAAAGCTAACATCGTGCTCTCTCATGTATGCCAATGTATCAGTCTCCGTCTTCAGGCTGCTGCATTCAGCAGAGCCTGACTGATGGGGACCTCCACAGTTAGCACACTTGAGTGTCTTTTCCGTGCATGTAGTAGTATCATGGGCTCCAGCACATTTACAGCACATGAGTTTGTCTGTATCTTTATCATTGCATCGTAATGAGGTGTGTCCAAATTCTGGTATAATCTATTGCAACGCATTGGTTTTTGAATATAGGGTCGAACTTGGACGATCTCATATCCAACTTTTACAGTACTTGGAATTTTGGGTAAGGAAAAAGTCAAGAAACACAATCCGGTTTTTACCTGCACATCTCCATCTTTTCTTGTCATAAATTTACTTCTACTACGTTGGTCTTTCATGGCCTCAAGAATTTCTTCCATTGTCCTCAAATCCTTGTGAAAGTGACAATTCCTTACAGGTATTTGGGCCAACAGGAATAGTTACTTTAACTTGAAGGTCATGAATTTGCGTCAGTTTAAGCAAATCCTTAACCTGAGATTTAAATTGTACTTTCACAAGGAGGCTACCATCTCGCAGTTTTCTGACAAATCAAAAAGTGCCTTCCACTTGACCATCAAGGACCTTCTTAATGATAAAGGGGTTGACATTTTTCAGCGATTGATTTTCATTCACGCATCGTATGTTCACACACCTTGCGTTCTCTGGAGGGATATCAATAAATGGTCTTCTGGGTCGGTCGTTAGTCGGGGTTCCATTGTTGGTCAAAGTTGTCTTAGAAAGTTTAGAGTCGCCCCTCCTCCTTGGGGAGGAGGAAGGCATGGGG
>BOPN01004372.1:94158-99158 GCA_017312705.2 Penaeus japonicus | reverse complement strand
GGGAAGGTGAATGATAGGGAGGTGGGGCGGAGGGGGTGGGGTGGGGCTTAGGGGGTCATGTAGGAATGAAGAAGCTAGGTTGGCTCGCTAGACATCAGCTGATTCAGTGTCCAGGTGGCTGTTCCACTCGTCGGAAGAAGGTGCGTGGAGCTACGCAGGAGAGTTGAGTGGCATTTCATAATTCGGTGCAAAGTAAGTAATTTGTCGACCTGGTGGGTCTTTGGGTTTTAATTTCTTATTATCACTGTGAGTATTGCCAATATTACTATACTGATAACTCGAGTAACTTGGAGTATTTGGTTAGTAGCCTCTGGTGGTTCCAATATATTTGTATATATATTTGTATATATATATATATATATATATATATATATATATATATATATATATATTTATATATATATATATATATATATATATATATATATATATATATATATATATTTATATATTCATATGTACATGTATGTGTGTGTGTGTGTGTGTGTGTGTGTGTGTCTGAGTGTGTGTGCTTATGTGTGTATGTATGTATGTATGTATGTATGCAAGCAAGTATGTATGTATAAATATAGGTATGTATGTGTGTGTGAAGAGAGAAAAATACGAAAAATGTCGAGATGAAGAGAAACAGAGAGAGAGGCTCGAACGAGAGTCACGGGTTACGTTGCACAGGTGGTTTCTAGGAGAGGGGGGGGGGACGGGAGGGGGGAGAGGGGGGGGGGCAAGGGGCGCCAAGAGGGGGTAACGAAACCTTACTACTCTCTGGAGAAACCTGAACACTTCGCGCAGACCTTTGGACGCATTCGTAGTACATTTCTTGAAGGGAGAGAGAGAGCGAGAGAGAGAGAGAGAGAGAGAGAGAGAGAGAGAGAGAGAGAGAGAGAGAGAGAGAGAGAGAGAGAGAGAGAGAGAGAGAGAGAGAGAGAATGATAAATATATCAAAGGGTAGTTTTAAACAGGTATGAGAGCAACTTCTGGCCATGTGGTATCTTCTTTTCTCCCCCTCTTTATCCCCCTCCCTTCCCTACCCCCATACCTCTTATTCATATAATTTTCATTCTCCAGAGAGTGGGAGGGAGGGAGGGAGGGCGGTAGGAAATGGAGGAAGGAAGGTAGAAGGTATGTAGGTAGGAGGGAGGGAGGGAGGGAGGGAGGAAGAAAGGAAGGAAGGAAGGAAGGAAGAGAGAGAGAGAGAGAAAGAGAGAGAGCAGAGATGTTTTGTTATAGTATGTAGCAAAGGATACATTTCTAAGTAGGGCACCAACCTGTTACTTCACAAATATAATGAAAGTGAACGAATAACTTTATAGAATAAATGAAACAATCAAGTTAATTCCTACATTACTTTACCTTGCAATCAGACCAGCTTTTGAGAATTTTAGATTGCAGATATTGCAAAAGGCTTTCTAATCAAGAATCTTCAAGCTCAATACCCCAAAAATGATCAAGAAAATTAATCTTCAGAATAACATGACTTATCTTCTCGTTCAAAAGTTTTCACCTAAAAGTTACGTAAGCAGAATATGCAACAGGATGTGTAGGAAGTCCGTCTCGTGCAAGAAGGATTTATTTTGGTTATTAGGAGCTTTATTTGAATTGAAGATTAACTACCTCCATTTTTTTCCATTTTACATACACACACACACACATAAACACGTGTGCGTGGTTGTGTGTGATAGTATGATAATGTGTGTGTGTGTCTGTGTGTGTGTGTGTGTGTGTGTGTGTGTGTGTGTAAACAAACAGTATATATTCACGGACGTTTATGTCGCATGTGGAAAGACCGCGGACTAAAATCCGGACGATTTCACTTCCCACTGCCTCGGGAACGCCAAACTCGTGGATTTCTTAATTCAGATTCTTACTTTGATGTCTATGATATAAATATATATATATATATATATATATATATATATATATATATATATGCATATATATATATGTATATATATATATATATATATATATATATATATATATATATATATAGAGAGAGAGAGAGAGAGAGAGAGAGAGAGAGAGAGAGAGAGAGAGAGAGAGAGAGAGAGAGAGAGAGAGAGAGAGAGAGAGAGAGAGAGCGACAGAACTGAAAAAAATATTACAAAACAAATGCTCGAGTTCTATTCAAGCATGCTATGTACTTCATTCTACATGCATCAGGGCTACATACCGTAGAGCTCGTAAACAAACATCACTAAACGCCACACGCTGTAGCCATTGTTCAATCATCTCAGAAAGTTCCCTTTGTATTTTGGTGGCGTTTAAATCAATGCCCTTTTTTTTTATAATGGACCCCCAGCGATTACAAAATCTGGCATACATACCCACCTCTCGAGCTCGACGTTACACCACGAAATATCCCATTTAGCTTTAGGCCGTTACGTAAGTAAAGCGGTGTTGCCACATCTTGACGTCGTAATAACTCATATGCTGTAGGAACTTTTTGTGCTCACTGTTTGTTATAACTGAGATGTTTATTCAAATTCAGTATTATGCCTACGTAATTGAGGTCTGGTATAATCTAGAAAAATGGGAATGGGAATTGAAAGATGGGAGGAAGAAGTTGAAAAAGAAGAATATCTTTTAAAAATGATAAGATTGGTGGAAAGCTTGACATGACCATCCCCTACAGACAACTCGGTACAACCATCTTAATCTATATATATATATTTTTTTTCTCTTTCTCCTCAGGAAAACAGCTGAGTGGAGCCAGATAAGTAGCCTGACACTCCAAGGAAACACCAATGATATAAGAAGAGTAAAAGACATATGAACTGTTAATTGCATCCCTCCCTGTGTCAAAACCTAGTTGATTTTGTGAATGCCTACCTTCATATGCCATTATTTGTCTAACAGTAATATAGTGACGACCATATTATAAAGCCTAATATAAATGGTAGATGATTAACTTTCGGTGAGATCACATAAGAAAACAAAAGGAAATAGCCAACAGTGAATAAATGAGGGAAAGACAATAAAACAAAAAAGAACTTGAAGCAAAAAAAAAAAAAAAAAAAGGATCTAAAAAAAACAAAAAAACAGGGATCGCAAAAAGACACGAAGACAAACAGACAAATAAATAAACGAAGGAGAACCTCAACGCGTAGCAACATGAAGTCCGAAAAATCTTGGCTTTTGGAAGGATGGAGACACAAGTTCAAGAAAGCTTCCTTCCAAGAAACGGCCTATGGACCTGTAAGGTAAGATTCTATCTATCTTTTATTTATTATTATTATTATTTATTTATTTTTTTCAATTTTCATTATTCCAGCACTTCTGTTCTTTTGGTATCTATGGCACGTTTTCAGTCTTTCAGTGACAAGGGCAAGTTCTCAATTTGTCAGTACCTATGGCACTTTTATGGTCTTTCAGTGCCATCTCCAAAGCCGTACAGTGCCAGTGTCACTACCTTCAGCATTCAAGGCTCCTCAGAAAATTTCCTCAAACATTTTTTTCTTCTTCTCTGTATTGCGTCATTGGAAAGGTCACAGTAGCTAGAGTAACTATCAATGCCTCGAGTACAGTGCAGATTATCAGCGCCATGTTATCACTCTCGCCTGAAAGAGTGTTGACCCGGAGTTAGTGATGAGTCATGTCAGGCCTGAATCATGTCATCACCAGTTTCGTTGCCCCGGAAGGAGAGCTCGGCTGTTACCATGCTATGCTCATCAGCCGATGGACGGCGTGAGGGGACACGTGCCGATTGCAGGATTCATTTGCATATCGCTTCTTCCTTTCGGGTACATCGTTAGATCGCCCGCGCACACATGCACTTACACGAATACGTACATGATTACATACATTCGTTCCTTTATTTGTTCTTTTTTTTTCATTTACATGTATATACATATATACCTATATCTTAATGCACACACACACACACACACACACACACACACACACACACACACACACACACACACACACACACACACACACACACACACACACACACACACACACACGCAAGCATCAAGTCAAACGAAAATCATGTCCAGTCAGCTGATCTACAGTAAAATCTCATCCCACTATCATTGCCATATTCATTCCCGTTTCTCTCATTCTTCCATTTGGTTGCTAATTACCACCATCAGCAATGGACGGAGGGAATATCAGGCAATCTATTTTTAAGTAAGATGTAGTCTGGGATTGATTAGAAGCACAGTAAAAGCTGTGTATGCTAGACCTACAGCATATCCATATTGGATTAGTTATTTTCTTCGAAATACGTGGTGGTCAGGAGGTATTCATGTCGTGATTAATAGTAATAATGATGCTAATGATAATGGTGATGAAAATTACGATGAGGATTATCATTATTATTAGCATTATTAGTATAGTAGTGAAAGGTAAAGTGGATGATAATGATGATAACAATAGTAATGATAATGATGATTACAGGTATGATAATAATGATAAGAATAGTTATGATAATGCTAATAATAATAATGATAGTGATAATGATAACAACAATATCGTTAATGATAGTATTGGCAATAATGATGATAATAATGATTGTAGAAATTATATTACACAAAATTTACACAATGACATGCAGAATTGGGGCTGTGACTGAAAAACAAAATTTGGAAAAATACCGAACAACCTAGATAGTATTTATGAGAAAACAATTGCCTCAAGCTGCATGACCAGAGCATCACAGTATCAGCTTTAACGGTATTATTCAAGCATTTCCAAACGTATCTCAGTGATAATCAGGTCCTGGTTGGAGTTTATGGCAGGTCATATACGGTAATGGGAGAGAAAGGCGGGATTAGTGGTCTGTTTGGCAGATAATAGGGTACTGCTATTTGTGCTCTCGTTCTTTCTCCTTCTCTCTCTCTCTCTCTCTCTTTCTCCCTTGTCCTATCCTTCTCTTTCTCCCTTGTCTTATCTCTCTCCTTCTCCCTTGCTCTCCCCCTCTTTCTTTTCCTCTTTATCTCTCTATTCTACACCCTCTTCTCTCTCTCTCTCTCTCTCTCTCTCTCATACGCCCTCTC
>BOPN01004372.1:82500-87295 GCA_017312705.2 Penaeus japonicus | reverse complement strand
TATATATATATATACATATAGACAGATAGATAGATAGATATATAGATAGATGGATAGATAGATAAACAGATAGACAGATAGATGAATAGATAGGTAGATAAAGATATAGATAGATAGATAAAGATATAGATAGATAGATTAATATGTGCATGTGTTCACATGTGTGTATATATGCATGCATGTATTCGAGCCTTTATATCACCTTCTCCTCCTTCTCCTCCTCAACTCCTCGTCAACTCACCCCCTACTTCACTTCCCCTCCGCCTTTGTCTTCCCTTACCGCCCCCCTCCCCCTCCCCCTCCCCCCTCTCCCTGTCACCTGATCTGTCATGGCTTAGGTTACATCCGTCTCCGAGTACGGTTCACATGTCCTCCACGTCATGAGACTTGGGCTTGTGTTATTGTTTTTTTTTTTTTTTTTTTTTTTTTTTTTCTTTTTTTGTTTTTTTTTTTTTCTTTGTTCTCTTCGGCGAGCATGGATGTTGTGTATGTATATATATATATTTATTATATGAATATGGGATAGCATTCAGCTTTCGAATCGACAAAAAAAAATATCAAAGTATTCCTTCCTTCTATAACATCGAGGCAAAACACCCCTCGTATATTTCTTTCTCTCTCACTTCATTCTAACCTCATCCCAAAAGACGAAACCGAGCAATAAGTTCACATCCCAACCCAAAACAAGATCCTTTTCATATCCTAATCTCCCCCGAGGGACACAAACACTCAATTAATCGATTAAATCAGCATCAGACAGGTAAGTTTGATGAAGTCACACCGAGACGCTGGCTTGTGGGTAAGATTCGCCGCAATGATGACTGTGTTACGAAGAAGCAGGTACGATTACGTGTGTCCGGGGGATCGTACCTTGAGGCTTGTGCTTGGCGAGGATGGAGAGGGAGAGAGGGAGGGAGGGAGGGAGGGAGGGAGGGAGGGAGGGAGTGAGGGAGTGAGTGAGTGAGTGAGTGAGTGAGTGAGGGAGAGAGAGAGGGAGAGAGGGAGGGAGAGAGAGAGAGGGGGAGCGAGAGAGGGAGAGAGAGAGAGAGAGAGAGAGAGAGAGAGAGAGAGAGAGAGAGAGTGAGTGATTGAGAGAGAGAGAGAGAGAGAGAGAGAGAGAGAGAGAGAGAGAGAGAGAGAGAGAGAGAGAGAGAGAGAGAGAGAGAGAGAGAGAGAGAAGGTGGGGAGAGAAGAGAGAAAAGGGGTGGATAGAAAGGAGAAAAGGATGGTAAGAAAGAGAAGAAAGAAGAGGGGGAGAAAGGAGGATGTGGGGGGAAGCAGATGAAAGGGTGGAGAGAGAGGATAAGCGAGAATGGAAAGAGAAGGAGGGAAATATAGGGAAGAAGAAGAAAAAGGAGGAAGTAATGGAGAGAAAATAATATGATAGAAAACGAAGGGAAGAGAAGGAAGAAAGCAGGAGATGGTAGAGAAGAAAGGAAAAGTGAAACGCGAGGAGAGGGCAAAATGGATAGAGAGGGAGGGGGTCTTTTTACATAGATAGTTAATTGTTGCACAGAAAAAAACAGAGGTAGACTTAATAAGATAACAAAAATGATATATATGTTTCGTGAGGGAATGAGGAAAAGAGAGAGATATAGATAGCGGGAGAGGGAGGGAGGGAGGGAGGGAGGGAGGGTGGGAGGGAGGGAGGGAGGGAGAGAGGGAGAGAGGGAGAGAGAGAGAGAGAGAGAGAGAGAGAGAGAGAGAGAGAGAGAGAGAGAGAGAGAGAGAGAGAGAGAGAGAGAGAGAGAGAGAGAGAGAGAGACAGAGAGAGACAGAGAGCAAAAAGGAGAACGGCATCAACAACAAAACAACAACACCATCATCATTAACAACTGCATCAACAATAACAACAACATTAACAACAACTAAACTGACTTCCAAATTGGAAACTCATTAACGGTCACCTCACCCCTCCCCCTTTTCCTCCCGCAGGCACCTGGTAAACATCGTTCAGTGCGTGACCTTGTTTGGCGTGTCAACCGTAACTATTCTCCTGTCGGCGCAGCTCCTAGCCTCCGTGCTGGAAACGGTCCTACCCCAGCTGACGGTGTGCAGCTGGATCATCGCTTGCGGCTGTGCTTTAGTGCCTTTGTCCTGGCTCGGGAGCCCTAAGGATTTCTGGTGAGTCGAGGATGGCCGAGGCGGTCGAGGATGGGAGATAAAGTGAGGTCAAGGGAAGGTTGTTATTTGGGCCTGGTCACTACTGCCGTGGGAGGGAAGTTCGATTCTTTCTTTTTTTCTTTTTACCTCCCCAGCACTCTCTCCCCCCCTCTCTCTCTCTCTCTCTCTCTCTCTCTCTCTCTCTATCTATCTATCTCTATCTCTCTCTCTCTCTCTCTTTCTCTCTCTCTCTCTCTCTCTCTCTCTCTCTCTCTCTCTCTCTCTCTCTCTCTCTCTCTCTCTCTCTCTCTCTCTCTCTCTCTCTCTCTCTCTCTCTCTCTCTTCCTCTTTCAAAGATAAGGCACCCCCCCACCAAAGTCACCGAATCTATTGTCTTATGGAAAAGGAAAAGACAAACAAGCTCGCCTACTTTCTGACCCCCCCCTTCCCCTCCCTTCTCATCCTTTGCCCCTCCTACCTTTCCCTCTGTTCCCCATCCAAGTTCCCTTTCCCTCTGCCCCCCCCCCCCCCTTGTGCTCCTTTTCCCTCAGGCAGTTAATTAAGGAATATGGAACCAGATCTAGCTTTACCTCTTTATTGGAGGTCTTTGAGAGTGGAGATAAGGTACCGACACTTACAGTTCTGTCCTGAGAATGACCCTATTCTGCTCCATTTTTTACAAGAAATACAAGTTGTGCAAACACTAAAATATTAGCTTTGTAAATAGGAATAATATTCCTTATATTAATTTTCCTTATACCTAAATGTTTGATCTTACGACATATAGATAAAAAGTGTTACTATGAATTTATCTGGTAATATGATATCATTGATATCATTATCATTATTACTATTATTATAATCATAGCCTTTCCACAGACGCCTCATATGCAAGAGAGTGAGTGAATGAGAGAGAGAGAGAGAGAGAGAGAGAGAGAGAGAGAGAGAGAGAGAGAGAGAGAGAGAGAGAGAGAGAGAGAGAGAGAGAGAGAGAGAGTGTGTGTGTGTGTGTCTGTGGTATGGTTGGATGATGGAAACTCTAACCGCCATACATCACACATGCAAATCCTTCTCTTACATTTTGGTGATGAATGAGTTTAGATTCTAGAAATTTGTATTTGAATAGCTATTTTACGTCCTCGGTCCTTGCCGGTGTTGTATGATTATTCGAATTTCCAAGAACATTGTGAGTAAAAGATGTTTCAAAGAGGAAAATATTTTTGATCACTGTTATGACAGATTCCGACAGAAAGAGAGAACTGGACCAAATCTATATTCTTGATTACAGTATTCATGTAAATATTAATTCACAAATTCGCAGCGCTGCCTTGATTCAGGAGCTTCATAGGTGTGGATTTCCTGTGTTAATTGCGTGTTCGTTTGATTCCTTGTGTTTCGGTGCGTCTGGGTATGTCTGAAGAAAAAGAGAAGTGCATGAGATAGATAGATAGAGAGAGAGAGAGAGAGAAAGAGAGAGAGAGAGAGAGAGAGAGAGAGAGAGAGAGAGAGAGAGAGAGAGAGAGAGAGAGAGAGAGAGAGAGAGAGAGAGAGAGAGAGAGAGAGAGAGAGAGAGAGAGAGAGAGAGAGAGAGAGAGAGAGAGAGAGAGAGAGAGAGCGAGAGAGAGAGAGAGAGAGAGAAAGAGAGAGAGAGCGAGACACAGAGACAGAGAGAGAGACACACACAGAGAGAGACAGAGGCACAGAGAGAAGGAAAGAAAGATAGAGAGACAAACAGAAAAAGAGAGAGAGAGAAAGGAAAAACCCTCACCCTTCTTCTCCTCCTCCCACCCGCAGGCAAGCCTCAGTTCTGGCCATGATCGCAGTAATAGCAGCTATCGTCGTCGTGATCGTAAAGGTAGTCGTGGAAGCCCCTGGATTTAACCCCGACCACCCGGCTCCTACGTTTTCCTCCTTTTTCCTCGGCTTCGGGACGATCATGTTCTCGTACGGAGGCGCTGTGACCTTCCCGACCATCCAGAATGATATGTCGGACCGATCGAAATTCCCCGTGGCGGTCATGATTGCATTTGCAGGTGAGAACGCGCTGGGGAAGGCGCATGTTTGTGTCTTGTGTAATCTGTATGGTTGATTTTTGGATCCTTTTTTGTTTTGTTTTTTTATTTGTTGTTATTGTTATTATTGTTGATTTGCTTGATTGGGTTATGTGGAGTCTAGTAAGGGCTCTTTGTAGGTTCATTTGCGTTTATTTATTTTCCATATAATTTGGGTGGATTTTTTTTTATCTTATGTTCGTTAGTATAATGATTAGTGCTCTCTCTCTCTCTCTCTCTCTCTCTCTCTCTCTCTCTCTCTCTCTCTCTCTCTCTCTCTCTCTCTCTCTCTCTCTCTCTCTCTCTCTCTCTCTCTCTCTCTCTATTACTCTCTCTTACTCTCTCTTACTCTCTCTCTCTCTTACTCTCTCTCTCTCTCTCTCTCTCTCTCTCTCTCTCTCTCTCTCTCTCTCTCTCTCTCTCTCTCTCTCTTTCTCCCTCTCTCTTTCTTTTTCTCTCTCTCATCTTCCTTCTCTTTGATGTCGTCCCCTGAAAAGTTTTCATTCCCCGGGTATACAGTCATAAAAAAAGAATGTGCAAAGGTTGTCAAGCGCTGAATGACTGCAACACTCCAGAGCCGAGTAGCAGCTTGTTCTTTGAAAGTAGTCCCAAGTATTGCCATTCAAGGTCGCTGGCGTGTG
>BOPN01004372.1:72500-75000 GCA_017312705.2 Penaeus japonicus | reverse complement strand
TATATGTGTGTGTGTGTGTGTGTGAGTGTGATCAGTTATTGCATTTGTGAAAGGCTTGTAAATGAAATAAGCAAACCGTTCAAATTAATTTAATTTGCTTTATTGCCATGCCATCAATCACAATACTCTTACAAACAATTCTCCAAAGAATAACAACATCAAATTTGCAACTGTTACCAGCCAGTTTCACTCCCGTCCCATTACGTTCCTTTACAGACTCCCTTGCTTTTATTCCTTGCTAACAACACCCTTTCCTATATTACCACACTTACTGACACCTTTCCACCTGTTTGCAAGCATAACGATAATAACATAATAATAACAATAACGATACTAACAGTGATAATAACAATAATGATAATAATAACAGTGATAATAACAATGCTGATAACAATAAAGATAACAATAATAAATAGAAAATAATCATAGCAATAACAATACCCATAATAACCCTTCGACTCCCAAAGACTCAACCACAAATCCCCAGCATATCGGGAGGCGGGAGCTAAGACCCCTTCCCCGGGGGCGCATTTACACCGTAGTGCTTCCTCATCTGGTTCCTCAAAGTGATTTCATGTTGTCGGGTCTCGTTGATGTACCGTTGGACTTCTCTCGTGTAAGCTTCCCTGGGGGTGAGACGGCGGGTAAGAGGGCAATAACAACAATAATTAGGATGGTGGCAATGATTACACTGACTAGAGCAAAACTAGTGATGATAATAATGATGGTAGTGATGGTGTTTTGATATCAAACGAAAGAGACATCATTAATTCTCGTAATGATGAGATGAATGAATGTAGTAAACGTGATGGTCTTTTTAGAGTGATAGACATGCACTACTATGTCTTATGTATAGCTTTGCCTTAGCTTATTAATTGACAGGGTCACAGTAATATCTGCTTCACCAACAATGTATGTCTTAGAATCCAACATGAACTGTACAAACCATTTAGGCATAGTTCCTATGCCTATTCATGTGTATACCCTGTATTTAGTCTGAATAAACTTATTAAAATCAAAATCAGTAATAACAAAAATGCCAATGACAACAGAAAGACACTCGGTAATGGCATTGATAACCGGACATGTTTTTTTTTTTTTTTCTTTTTTTTTCTTCTTCGCCTCGCAGGTTCAAAATGCTAATTGAGCTTTTCCTCCGGTAACTTAGCTAATACCAATTATCTCGTAGACCAGTCGAACAAGAGACAATGGACTGAGGGAACCTAACTAACGATGGCCTACGTATTCTCGACGTAAATCAATGTCAGACGAATAGGTAATCATTGACCAGGGACACTGATGATGACGTGACGTTTTCCACGTGGTTGGGCGATGGGAAATGCGACGATTAATATCTTATTCAGGGAAATATGCTCAAACATTTATTTCTTGTTTCTTTGTGGTGAGATCGAGTCACTCTTATATAAAGGGAATGATGCGTTATCTGGGTTTGTATCTCGTATTTCAAAGCATTAAAGGATCATGTCGCTTGTTTTTGTTTTAGTTTTGAAAAAAAGTTGAATTATGTTTAAAGGACTTTCAGCCTCAGTCCTAGCTGGTAGTTTTTGTAGGAATCTTTTCAGTAATGGCGCCGTTACCGTGACAGTTAGGGAAAAAAAACATTATCTAAAATATTCAAAATGTTTTGTCTCGTTTTTTTTTTTTAGTGTTTTTCTTTGTTCAGTTTGACGGCAGTGGAGATCTTCACACACACTGTTGCTGCAACACTGACATCCGATTGGCTTATATCGTTATTGAAATTGTGATATTGTGCTTTAGATCTGGCACTGGCAGTATATTTTCTATGATAAAACTATCCGCACAATTTTGTAAGTATTTCTATCCTCTGGTTTTCTTCTCATCACATACCCAAGTTACTGCAATCACCTCACTTGCATAACTTTAGCTATTCCAGTCCCCTTTGTTCTCCCTCTAATTGCTTCATTTTTACTCGAACCCAATACATCTAACTCCGTCACATTCAGTTTTTTTTTTTTTTTTTTTTTTTTTTACTCATGATAGCCCATGTTCCTGCTCCGTATATCATGGATGGTTATACTAAAGCCTTAGGCTTCGTACACACATAGCAATATTTCGAACATGCTTTGAAATATTGTTATGGGCATCGTTCGGCATTGCTCGTTTGGACGTTCGAACCCGCGTTCACTTTTCGAGGCACTGATTTGAACGTGACTGGGAACAATCACTTAATAACCGGCGACAGGTTTACCTACAAATTTATGGCTTGGTTAGTAGCTTCTACTTCTAAATCTAAATCAATAGCAATGTTTCGGACAAATATTAAGGCTCCGTGTTCAAGAAACTTTATGTTTTTTGTCCTCTATTTCTACATTTACTCTGCGATCGCGTGGCATTCCAGATACCTGCGTCCCAATCCCTACAGCCCTCATGCATTCCAAGCACTAACTCTGCCGTGAAATTCCAAAACCTTTTGACAAAAAGTATCAGTGATGTTGGAAGGTATCTATTCTTTTTTTAT
>BOPN01004372.1:32500-47500 GCA_017312705.2 Penaeus japonicus | reverse complement strand
TAAAGATGATAATGATAATAGTATTAGAAGTAATAATGATAACAGTGATAATGATAAGGTAGTAAAGATGGTAATGATATCGTAATGATAGTGATAAGAATGATGATTATTATAATGATAACAATGAGGACAATGATGACGATAATACTGATAAAAGGAATAATGATGATAAATATGATAACAGAAATAATGATACTTATAAAAGAAATAATGATAATGATAATGATGATGATTAATCATCATTTTATATCCACCTTTGGGGAGATTCAGCAGAACTGTTGCACATGACTGCCACGTTCTGCTTTTATGCAATACACTACTGTTTACATCAATCATTGTCAAGAAAGTATGCCTCGATGTATACGTAGGACTAAGGAGGAGAGGCTCTATCCACTCATTGGCTGTAAGATTCTCGTATTTTCTCACAGTAATGAATTATAGAAATTCCTGTTATGAGCTGATAGACATCGTGGAGAAAATGGATGGGTGAATTGTTTACTTTAAGATTTTTAGTTGCACTGATTGCATGAAGGAAGTTCATGTTTTTCTCGTCTGTGTTATCTCTTATTCAATCAGTTATTAATTCTCTTTTATTTCTCATATATTTATCTTTCATCTAGCAATTACTATTCGTCAACTTATCTTTTCATTTTCAGGGTTATTTATCTTTCTCTGTCCATTTGATTATTCTTTTATTACTATCGTATTTCTCTGTTTCTGTATTAATCTCCGTTCAATTCAGTTATCCTCTTCCCCTTCTCTCCTTCTCCATTCATTCATTAGCTTATTCACACTTCTATCTACCCCTTTCATCCCGCTTCCTTTCTCGCCCAAATATAGCCCGGCCAGGGAGGCGCCTCAGCCCGGCCATGAACACAAACCTCTTTGCCAAACTCGGTCCTTCCGCCTGGCTCTTCCCCGGCTGCAGCGTCTGGGGCTTCCTCGGAGGCAACGTCTTTTGAGGCAACTTTGCAATTGCGTCTGAGCTGAAAGTCTTCATTCCGGCTGGGAAGTTTCAGCGGCGATGGAAGTTGGGTGAGAGGGCGTTCGGCAAGTTCGTGAAGTTGCAACCTTTCAGGTTGCTTTTGGGAGGCTGATATCTATTACCATTGTTTATTGTTGTGGTTACTGTTATGATGATAAGATCGTCGATTGTTATTGCAGAGGGCATACCCATCATTGGGTATGCCCATTGGATTGCATAAACAGTATTATTAACATCATAATTGTAATTATCATCATTACCATCAACATCATCACCCTCATTATCAGTAATAATAAATGATTTCCATATCATATTGTCCCAAATGCTTTTATCATAATCAATTTCATTCCTATTACCATCACTATTATTAAAAACACCAATATCATAACTCTTATGAGTTTCACCATTACCATCACTACCTTTATCATCACAAGAGAGATCTTTTCATTCAAGATTTCAAAAACCATTTCCTTAACCGAACATCGCTTCCACAGTGCATTTCACTAAGCGAATATCCCTATGAAACAACCTTTCGTTCAAATCCCAAATCAGTCTAATTCCTCACTTAACTTCGCCCTAAATACAACGAATTTCACATTACGCCAATGCCAACTTACCGAAGGTACCATAACCCTTAAGTGAACTCCCTGTGTAAAGAACTTAAGATACACGAACATGACAGAGACGCTGCCAAGAGGCTTCACGTGAAGGCTTTGCGAAAATCTTTGTTTCTTTGTTGTTATAATGATGCTGCTGTCATGACGCTGATGATGTTTCCTATCATTGCTTATGTTGTTGCTGTTATTATCAATATAATATTTTTTGTTGTTATTTTATCTATATTGTTATCATTATTTTGGATATTATCAACACTATTACCATCATAATCATTGTAATCATTATTAACATTATCATTGCTTTCATTGCCGTTACTTTTATTGTTATATCGTCATCACTTCATCATCTCCATTATCATTACCATTATCATCATCACCACCATCATCGTCCTCGTTATGATGATTATTACTGGTATTATCATTACCATTGTTATTATCGTAATCATCATTTAATAACATTAGTACAAAATAGTAAATAACTATCATCACTATTGATATATAGCTGTTTATCATCATTATCGTTATCACAATTTTGAAGTTGATATTAAATATAATTGTTATTGTTGCTTTATAATAATCATTACTATCAAATAAATAATTACTAGTGTTATCATAAAGTTTATTATGAGTATTATCACTAGTGTTGTGATTTTATTACTGTGATTATTATGAACTGTCGTTACTATTATCAGTGTTCTAACTATCATAATCATTATCATCATTTTAGATAGTATCTTTATTCATACATACACACTCACACCCACGCAACAAACACACAATCAAGTTTTGTTACTAATAACTTTCCTCAACAAAATTGCCTGTCCCGGAAACGTGATATTGTAAACTGTGTATTCATTGCCTTCGTTATGTCCAGCTCACACTAAGGATGAAGAGGCTGCCACTGGAACAGGAAAACAGGGGGGGGGGGAGCCTGTGCTTTGTTATTTGTATCTCAATGGTGCCATTAGCCCTGATATTGTTAATATTTATTGTAACTACTATTCCTATTACTACCACTGCTGCTATTATTATCATCATAATCCTTCTCCTTCTCATCATTATCACCATAATTATTACTGCTGCTATTATCATCATTTTCATTATCTTTATTACTGTTGTGATTATCATCATCGTTATTCTTGTAACCATTATTATCGTTATCCCTATTATCATCATTACTACTATTATTAGCCTTTGAATCTACTACCACTGCTGCTATTATTCTAATTATCATTCTATTATTCATTATAACCCTCCTCCTTCTCATCATCATTATTACTGCTGCTATTGTTATTATCATCTTTATTGCCATTGTCATCATTTTCATTATTGCTATCTTTATCATTGTGATAATCACCATCGTCATTCTTGTAATCATTATCAATAACAGTATTATTTCTATTATCGTTATCACCATTACTATTATTAGCCTTTGAATCATGGCCACTGTTTTCACCATTAACACTATTATCATTTATAACATCAATATTACTAAAGATAAATACCTCACAGATTGCTTATCAATTGTCTGATCTTTATCATCAGCAGAAGAAAAGTCTTTACTATCACTGCTTTTTATTGTTACTTTAATATTCTTTCTCGCTATTTTCATAGCTTTATTGCTATTTTCCTTACTTTTAGTTTTCATTTAAGCGTCATTATTGTTGTTATCACTATTTCAACCATTATTGCTATCACCATTATTCTTGCTATTGTTATTATGATTATCATTATTTCTTATTCGCTTCCGTGCCTCTTTCATCATTATCATTTTTAGATTCATGCACAACTTGTCATGCAAAAAATAATAACTGGGCTTATACCCCCTCCCCCTCTCCCACACAAAGGTAAATACGCAGACAACGTCATAAATGCACAAACAAGCAAGTCTGAAATATCAGGATGATTCAACAGTTGTGCCTTTCGAACCTACATACACTACGTATACACGTATATGTACATGTATATGTATATATATATATATATATATATATATATATATATATATACACATATGTATATATATGTATATATATGTATATATATATATATATATATGTATATTATGTAAATATGTATATATTTATGTATATGTATATGTATATATATATACATATATATGCATATATATGTATATACATGTGTGTGTGTGTGTACATATACATATAAATTTGTATATATATATGTATATATATACATATATATATATATATATATATATATATATATATATATATATATATATATACTGTATATATACATACATACACACAGAACGAGAAAGAAAGAGAAAAAGAAAGAGAGAGTGAGAGAATCTGAGACTTGTTTTCTGCACTACGGTGTTATGAAGATAATCAAAAGCAATGATGAAAGTTAAAAACACCCTAGAAAAAGCTACACGAGCATGAAGTTTAAAACCGTAATTAATTATGGTTAAATTGCATTTACATTATGGAGCAAATGTTTGTATCATAAGTGAGACGGATAATTTCACATACATACATAAATACACACACACACACACACACACACACACACACACATATATATATATATATATATATATATATATATATATATATATATATATCGAATAAACATAATAAGCATAAAAATCTCGAGAGTTGTTATTAGCAACATCTTCTTAACATCTTTTGTGCTTGCTTTACAAGGCGGCTGGAGGGCGAGAAGGTACAAGAGGTGCGATGACTTGAAGTAACTTGCGTGCATATATAAGAGGGTTATTGCAAGCTGAAGGCACACGCTTCTCAACTCTCAAGGTAAGAAATGCATTTCATATAGAAGTGTGTGTATGTACATATGCATATATATAGATATAAACATACATAAATATGCATATATATATATATATATATATATATATATATATATATATATATATACACACACACATATATATATATATATATATATATATATATATATATATATATATATACACACACATATATATATATATATATATATATATATATATATATATATATATATATTCACATGTGTGTATATATATATATATATATATATATATATATATATATATATATATATATATATATATATATATGTGTGTGTGTGTGTGTGTGTGTGTATGAATATATATGTACACACACACATATATACATATACATATATATATATATATATATATATATATATATATATATATATATATATATATACACATATGTATGTATATATGTATACATATATATATAATTATATACATATATATACATATATATATACATACATATATACATGTATATATATGCATTTATATATATATGTATATATATAAATGTATATATATGTATTATTTTTTTATTGTATATATGTATAAATATGTATGTACATATAAATACGTACATACATACATACATACATACACACACACACACAAACACACACATATATGTATGTATGTATGTGTGTATATATATATATATATATATATATATATATATATATATATATATATATATATATATATAGATAGATAGACAGACAGATAGAGAGAGAAACATTGAGTCGTCTAATAAGATTACCGTGTTCGTTAAGGCTATTGATATAATATTTGAGAAATATCATCATGTATGAAATGTTCCTTAAAACAAAACGTATAACTCTCTCAACAGGATGTTTCGGGTTACTATTTTGTTGGCTGTTGCATGCAGCTCCTTGGCACAAGACAGCTTCGCCAAGAAATATGCCTACACGAAGGTATGCAACAATCATGAAAAGTTAAATCCAGTTACATGAACTATAACAAAGTGTGACCTATTATGAAATTAAATTGATTTAATTGATTAAACTAACGCCTTATTACCAGATCACCAAAAAAATGATGAAACATTGAAACATAGATAAATATACAAATTTTACAAACGTATTTGCCTTAAATTGGTAAACTAAGCACAAACCTGTTCATCAAAACAACAAAGCAATAACAACGGAATCTATTTCAGGTGATGACTAACTGCTTTGGCGAAGAGGGATACTATAACTGGACGAAGGAAGTGTTCAGTGCAATGAAGCAATGTTATGGCGAGGAGGTGAACTTGCCGGAGGAGGAGGAGGAGCTGTCTGAAGAAAGTTCAGAGGAAGAGGTTAGTGGTGAGAGAGAGAGAGAGAGAGAGTGGCTTATGAGTTTAATTTGAATGACAGTAACGAAGACCACGAGTGAATCACCATTGACAGTGACAGTGAATATCTTAAAGAGGAAGACGTAATATAAATATTTTCCTCGACACCACTTCTTTTTAAAAGCAGATTTTGTTCCTCAGAGCAGAGAAGCGTTCAGTGGGAGTCCCATGTTCTTACAAGTGTTCTACACACCCAAAGGACAAGAGGAGGGCCAAGACCCAGGGTTTCCCTTCAGCATTCCCTTCAAAGTCGTTAGTGAAAGACAGGTGCGTGGAAAAGTACGTGACCTGAACATGACTATATAACAGAAAACATACACATTTTCATACTTAATTTCTATCTAGTTCTTCCCCTTTTTAGAAGCGTGAGGCGATGTATGACGGCCCTCTGTTGAAGAAAATGATTGAGAAGGTCAAAGCCAAAGTGAGCAACTTCACCTGCGTCTTGAAGAAAATGAAAGTGGTATGTATTACTATTTGTTCAAAATAAGATATTGCAGCCATTCCGCTAAAGATATATTCTTTTTAATTATGGCCAAAACCTCGGACTATGAATGGTCATAAGTTTGGTTTATAATATACCGACCTTCATATTATCATGCATATTGTAGGAATGAGTACAGTTAGATAGACGCTTTACCTAGTGAAGATAGGTAAATCGATAAAAAAGTAAATTACTAAGGAAAGGCAAATAAGTAATAAAAAGGATAGACAGATAGATTTATCACACATACATACTTAATTCTATAATCATAATACACTTCATCAATCGTCCAGGTGAATGAAGAATTCGACCTTGATTTTGATGAGATGGTTAACATCAGGATGGAAATTCCTATTGATGACACCTTGAAAAACGATCTCGTCAGGACTATTAATCATTGCAAGAAATTACTTGCAAGCCTTTTCTATTCCGCTCCATCTATTTAGCAACCCCCCTCTCTTTATATATATATATATATATACATACACATACACATACACATACACACACACACACACACACACACACATATATATATATATATATATATATATATATATATATATATATATATATACACACACACATCCCTCTCCCTCCATCTCACCTTTAAGTAAGTGAAGAGTTATATGAATAAGTATAAAAAATTATGTAAATATACACATTACCTTTTCACATGTTTTCACATATCCCCTGTTCTCAGAAATGCTTGCCTCTCGAAGACTCTGGCTCCCCCATGCCACGAAAAATTCAAGAGATCGTAGTCTTCGTGCGCGAGAAAGAAGCCCGACTCAAGGCCTGCATGAAGTACGACCTCCAGAGACATCTCGCCAAGTTCGACCTCTCTGACTTCAGTGAGGTTGAAGAGGCGAGCGAGGGAGATAAAGCCGAGAAACTCTTGCATCTTCTGTGGGGTTTTGAGAACAAGGATGACTTCCAGCTGTATTAAGGAAGAGGATAATAAAGAAGAAGGAAGAGGAAGAGGAAGAAGAAGAAGGAAAGGGAGGAGGAAGAGAAAGTAGTAAATGAAGGAGAAAGAGGAAAGGAAATCTAATAACAGAAAGAATGGAATGAAAAGGAAAGGAGGATACATAAACGAAAAAAAAGACAGAAAAAAACAAAACGAAAGATTAACGGCAAAAGAAGAAAATACTCTTTTTATTTCTTCTTTCTCCTTTTTTTTCTATTTTCATCGTATTATTGGAATCTTGTTAGACTACTTATTTGGAAATAATAAGCTGCTTTGATATGCTCTTTGATTTGATTAAACTGACCCCCTAAATAAAGATAGATATGCTCTAGAAAATCATGATAATCTCAGGCAGAAGAACAGGACATTGATAATGCTTAAGCATTGATTAAAACCACTCTGGAAAGTAATGGGGAATTACTAACGTAATATACTCGTACGATTGTTATTATGTAATATATAACCCGTTATTATATCTGTGTGTGTATATATATATACTGTATATATATACAGTATATATATATATATATTTATATATATATATATATACATATATATAGACATATATATGCATGTATGTATATATATATATATATATATATATATATATATATATATATATATATATATATATATATATATATACATATATGTATATATATACATATATATACATATATGTATATACTGTATATATGTATATATGATATATTCATGTATATATATGCACAACAATATATATACACACACACATATATATATATATATATATATATATATATTTATATATATATATATATATATATATATATATATATATACACACACATATGTGTATGTGTGTGTGAATGTCTACACACACATACATACATACTTACATACATATATATATATATATATATATATATATATATATATATATATATATATATATTCATATATGTATGCATGTAGAGAGGGAAACGTAGTGTCTAAAGGCATTCAAGTTATATATATATATATATATATATATATATATATATATATATATATATATATATATATATATATACGTATATACATACATACATACATATATATATATATATATATATATATATATATATATATATATATATGTGTGTGTGTGTGTGTGTGTGTGTGTGCATATATATATATATATATATATATATATATATATATATATATATATATATATATATATATATACACACATATGTTTATGGGTCTACTCATTTTAGATAATTATTACTGAAATTACTAACCTCATGACACATAATACAAACAAACAAAAAGAAATATGACCGTGGAGTAGGTGCTCATATCTCCCTATCCTTTACTGTTGATAATTTGTTCTTTATTTTCTTAGGTCCGACCGGATATTAACCTGAATACCACTATCGGATTGTCTCCTATGACTAACCACAACCTTAGTCACTCTTAATAAAACCGTCGGAGGCAAGGAATTGGCAAATAGCAGAGACATCGTCTAATGAAGAATGATCAAATCCTTAACTGACTCTAATGCCCTTCCCCTTGCACAGATTGTAGAACTTATTTCATTACTCTATCTATTAGAAATACCTTTAAAACTGAGTTAAAAGGGGCTCCCAACAAACACCAAACTGTGTGCGGAGAGATCGTCTGATGAAGGATGAGAAAATCTAGGGAAGCGAAAGTGTGGCCCCCGTTTTCTTTCTCCTTGTTCATTCGACCTGCGTGCTTTAGATTATGGAAAGATAATTCAGATTATTATTTTATTTTACTTGCGGAATTATTGATGCTAAACTGTGGTGTATTCAAATTAAATAACATATATGCATATGTATACATGTATGTATATATATATGGATATATATATATGTGTGTATGCATGTATGTATACATATACGTATGTATATATATATATATATATATATATATATATATATATATATATATATATATATATATATATATATAATTACAACATTAGTAATTATGACTATAGTAATAATAACAAAAGTGATGGAAATAGTAATGAAATTAATCAAAATAGTAATAATCATGATGATTATGATAATGATTTTAATTATAATTACAATAGTAATAATATGGATAATATTAGTAGTAAGACTAATCAAACAAATAGTAACAGTATTAGAAGTAATAACAATCATGTTGACAATTATAACACTGATAATGAGAGGTAATTTGATAATCATAACAATAATAAAGATAACAACGATTAATAGGATATTGACAGTATGAGTAATAATGCGACTATGATGATGTTAATAATAATAAAAACATTCCCTACAATGATGATAGCAATGATAATGATATAAACATAATAGCGATGATTATAATGATAACAATGATAGGAATAAAAATAATAATCATAATAATTAAGATTATAATGATAATAATAAAGACAATAGTAATAATTGTAATAAGGATAATGACCAATACAATAAATATAGTAATGATAATGATAATGATGACAATAATAATAATATTAATGATAATAATAATAATGATAAAAATAATGAAGATAATAGTAATGCTAATGATGATAATAGTTATAATAACAGTTATAACAAAAATAATAGTATGAGGAATATAAATAATATGCGCAATTAGGATAAAGACAATGATTACGATAATGGTAATAATGATAATAATAATAGTAATGATAATAATAATAATAATGATAATAATAAAAATGATAATAATAATAATAATGATAATAATGAAAATGATAATGAAATTAGAAACAATGATAATAAGAACTATGTTAAAGATAAAAATGATGATAATGACAATATAAAAGGTAGAAGGAAAAGAACAATTATAAAGTTAATAGTAAAGATGACAATGGTGATAATGACAATGATAATGATATAGTAGTAATAAATAACTTAATACTATAAATAATGATAATGGATATACTAGTATTAACAACGATAATAAAAACAACAGTGATGGTAATTATAGTGAATCTAAAATGATGATAATGATAAGCGATTTCAAATAATGATAATAATACAAATATTACTAATGATAAAGATAATGATAAGAAGAAGGAGAAGAAGAAGAATGAGAGGAAATAGCTGCTGGAACACCACGTCCCAAAGTACACCAAGGTATTTATGCGTTATTGAGATAAACAGACAAACAAAATCATTATGACTTTGACGATAGGCATATGCCAGTCATTGCATAAAGGTTATTGTGGACAGATCACCATCAGAGGAGGAGGAATGGGGGGGGGGGGGTCGCATAATGTTTTATGATGACTAGGCATATCATAGAAGATGTATATAAGACGCAGGCTAAGGTTGTGAGCACACTCTTCCTATCGTTAGGTAAGCATCGAGTCGTGAGGAAATTATATAAATTTATTAAATCAAGTACAGTTTTCTTCGATGCTTTAATTGATGATTATAGTTTTGTATTTTTTACTGCTTTTTATAATCACGATGTGATTTGTTATATTGGCAAAAATGTTAACGTAATTTGTAATCATAGTGTGATTATCATCTTTTCTTTTATTAGTATTGTTTTATCATGATAATCATGATGATGATTATTCATTGTATATTCAGTTAATATCTAATTTCATTTATTGTCTTTATAATCATAATATATGTATAAATAGCAGACGTGTAATCATTATCTTAATTATCATCATCATCACAATCCAATCACCATTTGTAATGGTTATTTAATTCTACAGTAAATAGTGAAGAAAGTGTCTCCTAAAACTAAACTGTACCACATTATTCTACACTCATTACATCCCCTAAGTATCATTATCATTATCATTGCAGGATGTTGCGAGTTCTAGTATTGTTGACAGCGGTGTGCTCCGTCCTTGCCGAGGATGGGTTCGCCAAAAAGTACGCTTACTCAAAGGTATATCTTAATTCATAGTTTGGTAAACCTGTTAATGAAAATATATAATCTAAAGAGGAACATCTTTCGTACACAATAAACTCGGTTATAAACCACAGTTTTGCAACGAAAATTGTAAATGTCATAATATAGGCCATACTTAGATAAATCTAATTGATCTAAACCAAATCAAATCAAGAGTTACAGTCTTACAGCGTGAATTGCAAAGAGTGAATAACAGGTTTACGTGTACTTCTAAACTGCAAATTTTCTTTGAAGGTGATGACCAACTGCTTCGGCGAAGACCTCTACTACGGCTGGTCGAAGGAGGTGTTCAAGGCTGTCAAGGAATGCTACGGGGAGGAAATGAACCTTCCTAAGGCTGACGAGGAAGAGGCAGCAGAGGAAGAGAATGACATGAGTCCCATTGTAAGTGTTTCATGTAAGATGAAAATTATTTCAGCTCTGTTTGTAAGAGTACGCGCTATTTAGATGTATAGTTCTTTATAGTTCATGTAGACACAGACACACACGCAAACAGGTAAACAACTAAGCAAACCAACCCTTGCATACGAACTTAAAAAATATATATATATGAATGTGTGTTTGATGTCTCCATTTTGTGTTGTTTTTTTCAGGATTTTGACAGATTCAGTGGGCAGCCTATTGTACTCTTCTACCCACCTCAGGCTCAAGGTCAAGCTCAGAGACTCCCTTTCAACTTCCCTTTCAAGGCCTTCTCTCAGCGCCAAGTAAGAAACGTTTGCAGTTTCTCCGTGGAAAAGTAAACCAGACGAATTGCTCTAAATTCAGCTGATTGCAACAAATGATTTAACCGAAACAAATTCATTACAAAATCAAAACCAATTTCTAAGATTTATAGGCCTTCATATATTTTCAAATTACTGTAAAACTATCATACCACTATCAATACGTTCATTAACATGCTCCTATCATAACTCTTTTGTTTACGACATCCAGAAGCGTGAGGCCATGTACGACGCTCCTCTGCTGAAGAAGATGGTGCAGAAGGTCAAGGCGAAGGCAAGCAACTTCACCTGCGTCATGAGGAAGATGAACTACGTAAGTATGAGGAGGATTTGTAGCATGAGATTCTTTTCCGTGAGGGGGTTGAGTGGAGAATTTCAAGACATCACTCAAGTTCTGCCAATTAAATACAATTCTTGTCAATTCTTCTTCTTCAGATTGACGATGATTTCAACATCGATTATAAGAAATCTGCCGAAGAGACAAAGGAATTGGACATTAGCGA
The DNA here is from genome assembly GCA_017312705.2 of Penaeus japonicus. Classification (NCBI taxonomy): domain Eukaryota; kingdom Metazoa; phylum Arthropoda; class Malacostraca; order Decapoda; family Penaeidae; genus Penaeus; species Penaeus japonicus. The sequence continues at coordinate 35,129 of BOPN01004372.1, read as the reverse complement.
GGATCTGAAAGAGGACCTTTTGGAGGCCATGCACAAATGCAAGAAATTGACGGTAGGTTTTGAGAGAGAGAGAGAGTGTAAGCCGCTTGCTGCCACCAGTTGTAACCCACCTCTGAGAGCAGTTGTAGACCCGCGCCTAGTAGTTGTAATGCACTCGATGCCCTGATTGTGATCCGGTGGATAAACAGACAGATCTGCCCTTGCACAAATACAAGGAATTCACAGTAGATTTTGAGAGAGAGAGAGAGAGAAAGAGAGAGAGAGAGAGCGAGAGAGCAAGAGAGAGAGAAAGAGAGAGAAAGAGAGCGAGAGAGAACCCCCTTGACCCTCTCCTTCTTCCGCAGATGTGCCTCCCCCTGGAGAGGTCCCCGATGCCCGTGAAGCTGCAACGCATCGTCGCCATGACCAAGTGCATGAAGAAGGCCCGCCTCGGCGTCTGCATGAAGCATGACCTCATGAGGTACCTCCAGGAGTTCGACCTCTCCGCCTTCCCTGCTATGGAGGACGCCGACGAAGAGTCCAAGGCCGAGAAGCTCATGCTCATCCTGTGGGGCGTCGAGGCCAAGGACGATTTCCAACTCTACTGAACGAGATCGAAATGAGGAGGAAAAGCGCAGAGATTCTTTGCTCGCTCCCTTCCCATGCTGGCGTGTCTCTTCTCTCCTTGTGAGATTTCCATATAAGGGCATCAAATATAAAGGAAAAAAACATAGTATGGATAGTTTTTATCCTCATTTACGCTTTTTTTTAATGTGCCATATGGAAAGACAGAAATTAATATATACATACATATATATATATATATATATATATATATATATATATATATATATATATTCTTATACATATAAATATATATATGTATTTATCTTTATATATAAATATATACATATATATACATATATATAAATATTTTTATTCATATGCATCACGCATATGAATAAAAAAAACATTCAATTCCCTAGCGTATCTGACATCGCGTTTATGTTCACTTATTATTTTTTTCCAGCTCTCTACCCGTTTCACCTTTGTAAAACTTCGTACATTCATAGCAAGGAATATCATAAATGCCTGAAAAAGTGTCAAGAGCAGCGCTGGACGCATTATATTTAACCAAAGATTTACGCAGCATGTTAGGAAAAGTAAACACTATATCGACGTCCACTCTTTTAAATAACTGACGCTTGTCATCGAGTGACTGATTAAACGGTACAACTAGTAAGCTATCGGACCTGTCCTTACGCGTGACTTTAGTTTGTGAATAAAATTTGGATCTAGCATATGAATGCACTTGTTCTAAGAAAATCTTAGGGTAACTGAGATTTTTAAAAGATTCCATAATGATGCTAAGTTCTCTATGAATACACTCATTACCACTGATCCTATATGCTCTAAAAAAAAAAATAATAATAATAATAGCCGAGGTTATTGATTTCTGAATGGATAAGAGATGATATGAGAAATAAATGAAGATAATTAGCAACATGGATGGGTTTCTGGTAAACTGAAAACTTTATATAGCCGTTGAAATTATGTAACAATATATCAAGAAGGGGTAATTGACCAGCATTTTTCCATTCTACTTTGAATTTAATGGTACGAGCAAGAGTGTTAAGTTTACGTAAAAAGTCGTCAAAATCCCGACGGTTTACAGGCCACATAGAAAAAATATCATCAACATACCTAAAATAGATCTAGCCCGGGGGAAGATGGCCAGAAGGAGTTGAGTTTCAAAAATTTCTATATATAAATTAGCAAGGACCGGACTTAAATTACTACCTATCGCGATACCGTTAGTCTGTCCATGGAGACCATAAAAATAAGGAATAGACGGATTAACAGTCCTGAAACGATCGGAAAATTTTGGATCTGGGCATTCAGCAGCAATATGTTTAAGATTTCTATGAAATGACTCAGTCACCGAGGGGTAAGGATTCGACCGAAGTTTTTGACAAGTCGTGCTATCATTTAAGAGATGAGCTTTATGGACATAATCTACTTTATCTATGGTAATAACGTTACTACCTTTATCCGCTTTGGTGATCACTATATTAGAGTTACGTTTAAGCGATGATCGTTGTGCGCGCACACACACACACACACGCACACACACACACACACACACATATATATATATATATACAAATATATACAAATATAGTCATGTATATATATGTATATATATATATATATATATATATATATATATAATATATACATATATACATGTGTGTGTCTGTGTGTATATATATTAATAAATATGTATATATATGTATGTATATGTATATATATGTATGTATATGATATATATATATATATATGTATGTGTGTGTGTGTGTGTGTAGTGATATATATGTGTGGACAAATCACCATCAGAGGAAGAAGAGAAAGGGGGGGGGGGGGGGTCGCATAATGTTTTATGATGACTAGGCATATCATAGAAGATGTATATAAGACGCAGGCTAAGGTTGGTGAGCACAGTCTTCCTATCGTCAGGTAAGCATCGAGTCGCGAGGGAGAGTATACAAGTTATTAAATCAAATTTGAATTTTCTTCGATACTTTAATTGATGATTATGATTTTGTAACTTTTACTGCTTTTTATAATCACGATATGTTTTGTGATATTG
>BOPN01004372.1:22500-27500 GCA_017312705.2 Penaeus japonicus | reverse complement strand
TTATCCGAGACGCATAAACGAACAAGTTCAATAAAATAATTCATCGGAATGGGAATCTTCTGAGGAGCTGCAGTCAGTTTACGTTCTAAAAAATCTAACACATCATCAAGAGGAATATTCGTAAACAGGGAATCCACATCAAACCTTCCTAGTTTAATGTTGTGGATATGTAAATTATGAACTTTATCAATGAAATCCATCGAATGCTTAATCTGACTGCTCGAGAAAGAACCTAAAAGAGGTGATAAATTACTAGCCAGTCACGACGCTAGTGTGCGAGTAACTGAGTTACACGACGAAAACATGGGTCTTAAGGAAATGCCATCGTTATGAGTTTTAGGGAGACCATAAAAATATGGAATAGACGGATTAACAGTCCTGACACGATCGAAAAATTTTGGATCTAGGCATTCAGCAACAATACGTTTAAGGACCCAGTCACAGAGGGGTAAGGATTCGACCGAAGTTTTTGACAAGTCGTGCTATCATTTAAGAGGAGATGAGCTTTATGGACATAATCTTCTTTATCTATGATGACAACGTTACTACCTTTATCCGTTTTGGTGATCACTATATTAAAGTTACGTTTAAGCGATCTGATCGTTGTGTGTGCATATATATATATATATATATATATATATATATATATATATATATATATATATATATATATATACATATATATATATATATATATATATATTATATATGTGTGTGTGTGCGCGTGCGCGCGCGTGTGTGTGTGTGTGCGTGTGTGTGTAGACAGATCACCATCATCGTCAGAGGAGGAATGAGGGGGGGGTCGCATAATGTTTTATGACTGAGCATATCATAGAAGATGTATATAAGACGCAGGCTAAGGTTAGTGACTGATCTTCCTATCGTCAGGTAAGCATCGAGTCGCGAGGAAATTATACCAAGTTATTAAATCAAGTACAGTCTTTTTCGATGCTTTAATTGATGATTATGGTTTGTATTTTTACTTTATAATCACGATGTGATTTGTTATATTAATAAAGTTAACATATTTATATTAATCATAGTGTGATTTTTCTTATATTTTCTTTTTATTAATTGTTCATTTTATCATCATAATCATTGATGATTATTCATTGTATATTCGTAATATCAATTTCACTTATTGCCTTTATAATCATTATATATGTATAAGTAGCAGACGTGTAGTCATTATCTTAATTATCATCAACATCACAATCCCATCACCATTTGTAATGGTTATTTAATTCTACAGTAAATAGTGAAGAAAGTGTCTTCTAAAACTAGAAACTCCGCAGAGGTCTACACCCGTTACATCTCTTAAATATTATCATTATCATTATCATTGCAGGATGTTGCGAGTTCTAGTATTGTTGACAGCGGTGTGCGCCGTCCTTGCCGAGGATGGGTTCGCCAAAAAGTACGCTTACTCAAAGGTATATCTTAATTCATAGTTTGGTAAACCTGTTAATGAAAATATATAATCTAAAGAGGAACATCTTTCGTACACAATAAACTCGGTTATAAACCACAGTTTTGCAACGAAAATTGTAAATGTCATAATATAGGCCATACTTAGATAAATCTAATTGATCTAAACCAAATCAAATCAAGAGTTACAGTCTTACAGCGTAAATTGCAAATAGTGAATAACAGGTATTTCTAAACTGCAATTTTTCTTTGAAGGTGATGACCAACTGCTTCGGCGAAGACCTCTACTACAGCTGAGTCGAAGGAGGTGTTCAAGGCTGTCAAGGAATACTACAGGAGGAAATAAACAGCCTACAAGGCTGACGAGGAAGAGGCAGCAGAGGAAGAGAATGACATGAGTCCCATTGTAAGTGTTTCATGTAAGATGAAAATTATTTCAGCTCTGTTTGTAAGAGTACGCGCTATTTAGATGTATAGTTCTTTATAATTCATGTAGACACAGACACACACGCAAACAGGTAAACAACTAACCAAACCAACCCTTGCATACAAACTTAAAAAATATATATATAGTAATGTGTGTTTGATGTCTCCATTTTGTGTTGTTTTTTCAGGATTTTGAGAGATTCAGTGGGCAGCCTATTGTACTCTTCTACCCACCTCAGGCTCAAGGTCAAGCTCAGAGACTCCCTTTCAACTTCCCTTTCAAGGCCTTCTCTCAGCGCCAAGTAAGAAACGTTTGCAGTTTCTCCGTGGAAAAGTAAACCACACGAATTGCTCTAAATTCAGCTGATTGACACAAATTATTTAATCGAAACAAATTCATTACAAAATCAAAACCAATTTCTAAGATTTATAGGCCTTCATATATTTTCAAATTACAGTAAAACTATCATACCACTATCAATACGTTCATTAAGAGGCTCCTAAGCTTATGAAACCCATCGTAACTCTTTTGTTTACGACATCCAGAAGCGTGAGGCCATGTACGACGCTCCTCTGCTGAAGAAGATGGTGCAGAAGGTCAAGGCGAAGGCAAGCAACTTCACCTGCGTCATGAGGAAGATGAACTACGTAAGTATGAGGAGGATTTGTAGCATGAGATTCTTTTCCGTGAGGGGGTTGAGTGGAGAATTTCAAAACATCACTCAACGTCTGTCAATTAAATACAATTCTTGTCAATTCTTCTTCTTCAGATTGACGATGATTTCAACATCGATTATAAGAAATCTGCCGAAGAGACAAAGGAATTGGACATTAGCGAGGATCTGAAAGAGGACCTTTTGGAGGCCATGCACAAATGCAAGAAATTGACGGTAAGTTTTGAGAGAGAGAGAGAGAGTGTAAGCCGCTTGCTGCCACCAGTTGTAACCCACCTCTGGGAGCAGTTGTAGACCCGCGCCTAGCAGTTGTAATGCACTCGATGCCCTGATTGTGATCCGGTGGATAAACAGACAGACGTTCACGTGTCATGGTCTTTATTGTGGACTCTGTTAATACACTAGGCTCCGGCCGAATGCCGGAGGTCAGAGCTGTTCGTTTTACCTGTTCTCTTGTCTGTTTGTCTGACCTGATCTATCTGATCTGCCCTTGCACAAATACAAGGAATTCACAGTAGATTTTGAGAGAGAGAGAGAGAGAGAGAGAGAGAGAGAGAGAGAGAGAAAGAGAGAGAAAGAGAGAAAGAGAAAGAGAGAGAACCCCCTTGACCCTCTCCTTCTTCCGCAGATGTGCCTCCCCCTGGAGAGGTCCCCGATGCCCGTGAAGCTGCAACGCATCGTCGCCATGACCAAGTGCATGAAGAAGGCCCGCTTCGGCGTCTGCATGAAGCATGACCTCATGAGGTACCTCCAGGAGTTCGACCTCTCCGGATTCCCCGCTGACGAGGACGATGACGAGGGCTCGAAGGCCGAGAAGCTCATGCACCTCCTGTGGGGCGTCGAGGCCAAGGACGATTTCCAACTCTACTGAACGAGATCGAAATGAGGAGGAAAAGCGCGGAGATTCTTTGCTCGCTCCCTTCCCATGCTGGCGTGTCTCTTCTCTCCTTGTGAGATTTCCGTATAAGGGCATCGCATAAAAAGATAAAAAATAGTATGTAGAGTTTTTATCCTCCTTTACGTTTTTTTAATGTGCCATATGGAAAGACAGAAATTAATATATACATATATATATATATATATATATATATATTTTCTTATACATATAAATATATATATGTATTTGTCTTTATATATAAATATATACATATATATACATATATATAAATATTTTTATTCATATGCATCACGCATATGAAAAAAAACATTCAATTCCCTAGCGTATCTGACATCGCGTTTATGTTCACTTATTATTTTTTCCAGCTCTCTACCCGTTTCACCTTTGTAAAACTTCGTACATTCATTGCAAGGAATATCATAAATGCCTGAAAAAGTGTCAAGTGCAGCGCTGGACGCATTATATTTAACCAAAGATTTACGCAGCATGTTAGGAAAAGTAAACACTACATCGACGTCCACTCTTTTAAATAACTGACGCTTGTCATCGAGTGACTGATTAAACGGTACAACTAGTAAGCTATCGGACCTGTCCTTACGCGTGACTTTAGTTTGTGAATAAAATTTGGATCTAGCATATGAATGCACTTGTTCTAAGAAAAGCTTAGGGTAACTGAGATTTTTAAAAGATTCCATAATGATGCTAAGTTCTCTATGAATAAACTCATTACCACTGATCCTGTATGCTCTAAAAAAAAATAATAATAATAATAATAGCCGAGGTTATTGATTTCTGAATGGATAAGAGATGATATGAGAAATAAATGAAGATGATGCTGTATGGATGGTTTCTGGTAAACTGAAAACTTTATATAGCCGTTGAAATTATGTAACAATATATCAAGAAGGGGTAAGTGACCAGCATTTTTCCATTCTACTTTGAATTTAATGGTACGAGCAAGAGTGTTAAGTTTACGTAAAAAGTCGTCAAAATCCCGACGGTTTACAGGCCACATAGAAAAAATATCATCAACATACCTAAAATAGATCTAGCCCGGGGTAAGATGGCCAGAAGGAGTTGAGTTTCAAAAATTTCTATATATAAATTAGCAAGGACCGGACTTAAATTACTACCTATCGCGATACCGTTAGTCTGTCCAAGGAGACCATAAAAATAAGGAATAGACGGATTAACAGTCCTGAAACGATCGGAAAATTTTGGATCTGGGCATTCAGCAGCTAATATCTTTTAAAGATTTCTATGAAATGACTCAGTCACCGAGGGGTAAGGATTCTACCAAAGTTTTTGATAAGTCGTGCTATCATTTAAGAGGAGATGACCTTTATGGACATAATCTACTTTATCTATGGTAATAACGTTACTACCTTTATCCGCTTTGGTGATCACTATATTAGAGTTACGTTTAAGCGATGATCGTTGTGCGCGCACACACACACACACACACACACACACACACACACACACATATATATATATATATATATATATATATATATATATATATATATATACAAATATATACAAATATAGTCATGTATATATATATATATATA
>BOPN01004372.1:12500-15000 GCA_017312705.2 Penaeus japonicus | reverse complement strand
TTTTCTACCACCTCAGGCTCAAGGTCCAAGCTCCAGAAGCTGCCTTTCAACTTCCCTTTCAAGGCCTTCTCTCAGCGCCAAGTAAGAAACAGTTTGCAGTTTCTCCCGTGGAAAAGTAAACCACACGGGTGCTCTAGAGATTCAGCTGATTGTTACAAATTATTTAATCGAAACAAATTCATTACAAAATCAAAACCAATTTCTAAGATTTATAGGCCTTCATATATTTTCAAATTACAGTAAAACTATCATACCACTATCAATACGTTCCATTAAAGAGCTCCTAAGCTTATGAAACCCATCGTAACTCTTTTGTTTACAACATCCAAGCGTGAGGCCATCACGACGCTCCTCTGCTGAAGAAGATGGTGCAGAAGGTCAAGGCGAAGGCAAGCAACTTCACCTGCGTCATGAGGAAGATGAACTACGTAAGTATGAGGATTTGTAGCATGAGATTCTTTTCCGTGAGGGGGTTGAGTGGAGAATTTCAAAACATCACTCAACGTCTGTCAATTAATGTATTCTTGTCAATTCTTCTTCTTCAGATTGACGATGATTTCAACATCGATTATAAGAAATCTGCCGAAGAGACAAAGGAATTGGACATTAGCGGATCTTAAAGAAAGAGGACCTTTTGGAGGCCATGCACAAATGCAGAAACCGACGGTAAGTTTTTGAGAGAGAGAGAGTGTAAGCCATTTGCTGCCACCAGTTGTAACCCACCTCTGAGAGCAGTTGTAGACCCGCGCCTAGCAGTTGTAATGCCTCGATGCCTGATTGTGATCCGGTGGATAAACAGACAGACGTTCACGTGTCATGGTCTTTATTGTGTGGACTCTGTTAATACACTAAACCGGCTGAATGCCGGAGGTCAGAACTGTTCGTTTTTACCTGTTCTCTTGTCTGTTTGTCTGACCTGATCTATCTGATCTGCCTTTGCACAAATAAAAGGAATTCACGGTAGATTTTGAGAGAGAGAGAGAGAGAAAGAGAGAGATAGAGAGAGAAAGAGAGAGAGAACCCCCTTGACCCTCTCCTTCTTCCGCAGATGTGCCTCCCCCTGGAGAGGTCCCCGATGCCCGTGAAGCTGCGCATCGTCGCTACGACCAAGTGCATGAAGAAGGCCCGCTTCGGCGTCTGTAAACTTATGACCTCATGAGGTACCTCCAGGAGTTCGACCTCATCAGGATTCCTTCAGGCAGGGATGATGACGAGGGCTCGAAGGCCGAGAAGCTCATGCACCTCCTGTGGGGCGTCGAGGCCAAGGACGATTTCCAACTCTACTGAACGAGATCGAAATGAGGAGGAAAAGCGCGGAGATTCTTTGTTCTCTCCCTTCTCGCGTAGTCATCTCTTCTCTCCCTTGTGATATCAAATAAAAAGGAGAAAATAGTATGGATGGTTTTTATCCTCACTTACGTTTTTTAATGTGCCATGTGGAAAGATAAGAAACTAATCTATATGTGCATATATATATATATATATATATATATATATATATATATATATATATATATATATATTTATATATATGTATATATGTGAAAGAGAGAGAGAGAGGGAGAGAGAGAGAGAGAGAGAGAGAGAGAGAGAGAGAGAGAGAGAGAGAGAGAGAGAAAGAGAGAGAGCAATGTTATTTTTATACGCAATACATTTACAGTAATTAACTTATACCATCGGCTGTAAGCTGATTATTTTATCATGGAGAAGAAGACTGCAGTTGTTGCTGGCCAAGCACAATGTAAACATTCTTTTTTGGTATAGAAATTACCTTATAATTTGTTACTGCATTATAACCATCGCCTGTGCCCTCCAACATGGGAGCTCTCAATTTCCATTCGCTTTTAACGATTCGTACTTAGCCCATAAAGTGAACGTGAAGCTTGATCTGGTGCTGCTATTGAAGCTTGGGCTTCAGCTGGTGATGCCAATGATGTAAAGGCGGAAGCTGCTTCTGCTACTAGAGTTGTATTTGGAGTTGACACTGAAGCTGGACGCTGGTGCTGCACGGCCTGTGCTTAAGTTTAACGTCTGGTGAAGAGATAAATTGCGTAGCCACATTATCCTTCCTAAGACGTGGAAATTCTACCTCATCGTCAAGGCGAGGAAGTGGGATGGAGTTACAAAGAGGAAAAAATGCTTAATGACTTTTTATTTGTATTTTTTAACAGTTGACACATTTTCTTTGAATATATTTATACTGGAAAATCTCGGCACATTCTGAGTTTACGAGGCGACCAGTGCAGTATCACCATCATACCCTTACATGCATATAGATAGATAGACAGACAGATAGAGAGAGAAACATTGAGTCGTCTAATAAGATTACCGTGTTCGTTAAGGCTATTGATATAATATTTGAGAAATGTCATCATGTATGAAATGTTCCTTAAAACAAAATGTATAACTCTCTCAACAGGATGTTTCGGGTTACTATCTTGTTGGCTGTTGCATGCAGCTCCTTGGCACAAGACAGCTTCGCCAAGAAATATGCCTACAC
>BOPN01004372.1:5000-7500 GCA_017312705.2 Penaeus japonicus | reverse complement strand
GATATAAACAATGATTATAATGATAATAATTATAGGAATAAAAATAATGATCCTAATAATTAAGATTATAATGATAATAATAAAGACAATAGTAATGATTGTAATAAGGATAGTGACCATGACAATGAATATAGTAATGATAATGATAATGATGATGATGATAATAATAATAATAATAATGATAAAAATAATGAAGATAATAGTAATGCTAATGATGATAATAGTCATAATAACAGTTATAACAAAAATAATAGTATGAAGAATAAAAATAATATGCGCAATTAGGATAAAGACAATGTTTACGATAATGGTAATAATAATAATAATGATAATGATAATAATAATAATAATAAAAATGATAATGAAAATAGAAACAATTATAATAAGAACAATGTTAAAGATAAAAATGATGATAATGACAATATAAAAGGTAGAAGGAAAAGAACAATTATAAAGTGAATAGTAAAGATGACAATGGTGATAATGACAATGATAATGATATAGTAGTAATAAAAAACTTAATACTATTAATAATGATAATGGATATACTAGTATTAACAACGATAATAAAAACAACAGTGATGGTAATTATAGTGAATCTAAAATGATGATAATGATAAGCGATTTCAAATTATGATAATGATACAAATATTACTAATGATAAAGATAATGATAAGAAGAAGGAGAGGAAGAAGAAGAAGGAGAGGAAATAGCAGCTGGAACACCACGTCCCAAAGTACACCAAGGTATTTATGCGTTATTGAGATAAACAGACAAACAAAATCATTATGACTTTGACGATAGGCATATGCCAGTCATTGCATAAAGGTTATTGTGGACAGATCACCATCAGAGGAGGAGGAATGGGGGGGGGGGGGTCGCATAATGTTTTATGATGACTAGGCATATCATAGAAGATGTATATAAGACGCAGGCTAAGGTTGGTGAGCACAGTCTTCCTATCGTCAGGTAAGCATCGAGTCGCGAGGAAATTATACGAAGTTATTAAATCAAGTCCAGATTTTCTTCGATACTTTAATTGATGATTATGATTTTGTAACTTTTACTGCTTTTTATAATCACGATATGTTTTGTGATATTGGCGGAAATGTTTACGTAATTTGTAATCATAGTGTGATTATCATCTTTTCTTTTATTAGTATTGTTTTATCATTATAATCAACATTATTAATAGCACAGTTGATATTCAACTAATATCTAATTTAATCTATTACCTTTATAATCATTACATATGTATAAGTAGCAGACGTGCAATCATTATGTTAAGTATCATCATCATCACAATCCCATCACCACTTGGAATGGTTGTTTAATTTACAGTAAATAGTGAAGAAAGTGTCTTCTAAAATTAAACTCTACCGCAGAGGTCTACACCCATTACATCTCTTAAATATTATTATCATTATCATTTCAGGATGTTGCGAGCTCTAGTATTGTTGACAGCGGTGTGCTCCGTCCTTGCCGAGGATGGGTTCGCCAAAAAGTACGCTTACTCAAAGGTATATCTTAATTCATAGTTTGGTAAACCTGTTAATGAAAATATATAATATGCAGAGGAACATCTATCGTACACAATAAACTCGATCATAAACCATAGTTTTGCAACGAAGATTGCAGTGTTACAGCACAGACCATACTTACATCAATCTAATCGGTCTAAACCAAATCAAATCAAGAGTTAGTCTTGCAGCGTCAATTACAAATAGTAAATTATAGGTAAACGTGTACTTCAGCGATTCTAAACTCCAAATTTTCTTTGAAGGTGATGACCAACTGCTTCGGCGAAGACCTCTACTACGGCTGGTCGAAGGAGGTGTTCAAGGCTGTCAAGGAATGCTACGGGGAGGAAATGAACCTTCCTAAGGCTGACGAGGAAGAGTCCTCAGAGGAAGAGTCCTCAGAGGAGGAGTCCTCAGAGGAAGAGAATGACACGAGTCCCATTGTAAGTGTTTTATGTAAGATGAAAATTATCTGTTCTGTTGTCTGTGAGAGTAAACGCTATTTAGATGTATACTTTATAGTTTATGTAAACACAGACACACACGCAAACAGGGAAACAACTAAGCAAACCAACCCTTGCATACGAACTTAAAATATATATATGTATTAATGTGTATTTGATGTCTCCATTTTGTGTTGTTTTTTCAGGATTTTGACAGATTCAGTGGGCAGCCTATTGTACTCTTCTACCCACCTCAGGCTCAAGGTCAAGCTCAGAGACTCCCTTTCAACTTCCCTTTCAAGGCCTTCTCTCAGCGCCAAGTAAGAAACGTTTGCAGTTTCTCCGTGGAAAAGTAAACCAGACGAATTGCTCTAAATTCAGCTGATTGACACAAATTATTTAATCAAAACTAACTAATTACAAAATCAAAACCAATTTCTAAGATTTATAAACCTTCATATATTTTCAAATTACTGTAAAACTATCATACGACTATCAATACGTTCATTAACATGCTGATAAGCTTATGAAACCCAT
>BOPN01004371.1:120000-127006 GCA_017312705.2 Penaeus japonicus | reverse complement strand
AAACAGCCTGGAAATCCGAGCAATAGAGCGAGACCCCAGTTAACAAAGCTCAGTGCAATTTTAGTCATTATTTGAATTGCATGCAACAACGAAACAAATATAAAAGCGCAATCAGAAAAATTGCAGTGGAAAATACATTTGTAAGATTTGGTGTATATATACGCCAATCTGTATCTATCTATCTATCTATCTATTTATTTATCTATCAATCTATCTATCATTCTATCTATCTATATATATATATAGATAGGTAGATAGATAGATAGATAGATAGATAGACCTGAAGATGGGATTCAGAAGGATCTTGAAACTGTCGTCTCATTTTCAAATAAATCGATTTTGTGTATCGTGTTTTACCTTCCATATCATAATCACGGTAGAGTGTTTGTGCCATTCACACACACACGCACACACACACACACACATACATAATCATATCTGTGTGTGTTTGTGTGTGTGTGTGTGTGTGTGTGTACGAACACATGCTGTGGATGAAATACTTCTAAATGCATTTTTGTGGCATTTCCAGGAAAAAGGAAAGTGCACTAATAAGATGCGTTTTACATGTGTGTGATACGTGTTACCAAGTTATATAATTTTATGACGGTCTCTGAAATTAACTATTAAGAAGATTAAATATTGTGCAATATAATATGATACAATATCGGCACCAGTGTAATCCAAACGACTTTCTCTCAGTGACGTCACGCATATTAGATTCCTCATTTATCTTTTGTTCTTTTTCGTAACAAAAATCTACCATTTTTGTTGTTGTTGTTGTTTTGCTCTTTTTTTCAGTAATTAACTTTACCTTCTTCCCACATTTATCAGCTTCCTTCTATCGGGACATCCGCCCTAAAATTTAAGAAAATGACAAACCACGAACCACCGCGCTTATTTGACTTCACTCTTTACAGTCACACGGATGTAATGAGGTTGAAGATGCCTGTGATTCATGACAGCGGCGCTTGATGACATTGATAATGACAAGGGTGACACCCAAGGCCTCTCGGGCGTGACAGTCACATGTGGAGCGGGACGGTGGTCATGTCAAGCCTAGGGGGAGGGGGAGGGGGTAGGGAGGGAGTTGGGGTGGGGGGGTGGGGGGTCTGTCTCTATTGAATCATGATTGTAAACTATAATCGAATGCTGCATTTTCGTTTGAATATTTTTATTTTTTCGTGGGGGTGGGGTGGGGTGATGGGGGGAGGGATTAGGCCTATGCACTGAAAACGATTAGGCTTTAGTCATGTGTATGTTTTTTTCTTTTTTTATTTCTTTCTTTCATTTCTTTTCCTTTTTTTGGTCGTTCTTTTTCTTTATTTGTAGGTTTAGAGTTAGACACCAGAAGGCTGATGATGCGCCATTCACAAAGACAGAAGCCAAATTAACAACGAAACCTTCCAACAAATCAGATAACAATAATAATAATAACAACAACAATCCCATATAAAAAAAAACAAAAAAACAACAATACCAACAACTCCCTCACATCCACACCAACAGACTGCATAACCAAAAAAAAATCATCTCTTAACCATTTTAAATAACTTTTCCTGTGAGAGAACAACACACAAAAGTGAACTCATAACACACTGCCTTCAGCGGACAGATGTATAGCGTTTCGTCACGCTAATTAGAAAGCCGGAGATAAGACCATCCGGAAATGTTTTGCGTTCTCTGTGTGGTCGTTAGACATCACTACTTTCACTTATGCTCTGTAGGGTCTTCCTCGCCCATATTCGTGTACACTCATAAACATATGTGGGAGTGTATGTACGCTTATTTACATCAGTCGCATGCAGTGGGACGCTTCTACGTAGACTAAAGCTTATTTGGCTAGATTCTCATGCATTAAATATGGACATACTTGTGTGTGTGTATGTGTATATGTATATATATGCATATATATATATATTTATAAGACGTATTATTTTTAATGATAGATGTTTGTATATGTACACACGCACACGCACACAGATACGCACAGATACGCACATGCACGCGCACACACACACAAGCACAAACACACACACACATGCAGAAACACACACAAGCACACACACACATGCAGAAACACACACAAGCACACACACACATGCAGAAACACACTCAAGCACACACACACATGCAGAAACACACTCAAGCACACACACATGCAAGCACAAACACACACAAGCACACACACACTTAAGCACAAACACACTTAACCACAAACACACACACGCACACACACACGCTCATACACGCACACACACGCTCATACACGCACACACACACGCTCATACACGCACACACACCCGTCACATTTTATATTTTATTTTATTTATCCTATTTTATTTTATTTAACCTATTTTATTTTATTTATCCGTCACATTTTATCCTACACCCTACACCCGACACCCGTCACATTTTCCCGACGCCCCACCACACAGGTTCTTTACTACGGGCCTGTACTTTACTACGGGTTCTTTACTACAGTATATATATATACAGTATATATACAGTATATATATATACTGTATATATACTGTATATATATACATATATATAAGTATATATACTGTATATATACATATATATATACGAGTGTATGTATATACAGACACATAAACAGAGCTTGTATTTGTGATTATTTGCAAGTGCGTATATCTTTATGCGTATGTATGTGTGTGCAGATAGATACAATGTGACAGCGAACCCGATTCGAAACAGTGAGTCTGCTTCTTTGCCTCTGGCCCTTGTATTTCTAAGAAAGAGAGGGAGAGGGAGAGGAAAAGGAGGAGTGAGAGGGAGAGGGAGAGGAAAAGGAAGAAGGAGAGGAAAAGGAAGAGGGAGAGGGAGAGGAAAAGGAGGAGGGGGATGGAGAGGAAATAATGATAATGATGATTTGCCTCGCGTTATTCGCCAAATGGTCTGTAAATCCATTAAACCCTCACACTAAGAACACGTAAGCAATCCATACTTTTGACCATGCAGTGACCAAGTAAAATACAAGAAAAAGTAATGACAAGGCATGGAATCATAATACGTAAGGTGTGTAAAAAAAATATATTGTAGTAACAATTCTGACAAGCAAAGTGTTGTCTAGAAGCAAAATGGAAAGAGAAAAAAAAGCACTTTCTCATTTCCTCATCTTGGGTTGGAAACTGCATTTTCACCTGGCGAGTTTTATTTTCATTTTCTCCTGTTCGCCTTTTGTTTCCAACTTCTTTTTCTTCACTTTTTTTTTAAAGCTATTATCTTTATTGCATCTTGGTCGTTTTTATTCCCTTTCCATTTTACTGGCTGCTTTTTTCCCCTGAGTTACAGAGCACATAGTTTGTTCTACATGTGAAAGCAAATAATGTTGTTTTCAGTACTACAAGGTAAAGAAAATCGGTGGAATGAAAGGTAGAAGAAAACGTAAAGATGATAAAATATGACTGAATGATAATGAAATAATGATCATGATAGTAATGATAATGATAGTACGAAGAGGAATGATAATAACAATAATAACGAGGATCATAGCAATTAACGATAACAATTATAATAATAACGACAATGATGATAGCAATGAAAACGCTAATGAAACCAATGATAGTAGTTATAGCCAAACCCTCAACTGAGACAACATTGCTAAGAGATCCAGCCCATCCAGCACAACTTTTCCCTGGACGCCCCCCTCCATCGCACACATGCCCACGGCGAGAAGGGGGCGCTCGGCAGCCGTTAGCGCCGTCTGGCCCACTTGACTGAGGGACCTCAACGCGTCAGTAGGAAAGTGGACGCCGAAGGGAGAGCATGGCGCGCTTAGCTCTCTGGCTCCTTGCTGTGGTGGTGGTGACTGGCGTTGCTGTGCCCGAGGTGGGTTGGCTGTGATTGTGGCTGCTATTGCTGTGATTAAGGGGGGACGGGTAGGGGAGGGAGGCAAGGGTGTGCGGTTGTGGTATTGTTGTGATGGTTAGAGATCTGATCCAAGATGTTGGATTGCCGTCCGTGTGTGTCTTCTGGTGTTGCGTGGATAATTTGTATGGAAGATTTTGAGTTTCGGGGTTGTTTTATAAATAAGTTATACATGTGTTTCAGGTGTGCAAAATCGAATCCTTTAGAAGTGTAGAAGACATTATATTTAAGGTGTGTTGATTTTTTTTTTTTTTTTTATGTTATTTTTACCTATTAACAGAACTGGTGCGTTACATGTATAACGGACCTTTTAAACTCTTTCTTTTGATGGCAGTAACATTTACCGGTCATTAACTTGGTGGTCATTCAACACATGTGACATTCTCGTGTCCTCGTTTTAATTTCAGTGCATTTATTACAAAATTGTTTACAGTTTTGCTTACCGTTATTATGATAAGTATGTGTACGACTTAACTGATCGTGAAGTGGTATGATCCCAAAAATATAAACTATAAAAAATTACAAAAAAAAGAGAGAAAAAAACACTTGTCTTTACGAAGAATTACCAAACAGCGGTAACCAAAAAAATTATATTATGTAAAACTCATCATTAATTTAAAAATTACATTGGCGAAAAGCTCTCCAAACCATGAAAAAAGTAACTTGAACTTCCGTGACCTAATACAAACAGAATAAGCGCTTACTCACCGAACACCAGATCGCCGTGTTAGCAATGCATGTCATCGTAAAGTCGCCTCATGCCTCTAATTTCATAGAAGGAATTAGTCGTTTGTGCTGCCGGAGAGAGGGAGAGCTAGTGAGTGACCCACATCAAATCGCTTGTTGACCTACACTTGCCGAAACCATTGTGTATACGGTGTAGCTAGGTTCAAGGTTGCATATCACTTGATTGGTACTTAATCAGTGGCATTGGGGAGAAAGGTGTGTGTGTTGGTGACTACGTTTTTGGTCTTAAAAAGTATGTGTGTATTCTTACTAATGTGTCTTTATTCATACTTCGAGATGTAAAAAAAGTATGGTCAGTGATTCTGGTTGTCATTTTTACCTTAATTTTGTTGTAAGAATTATCTTTATCTTTACCCAGTGTATCTATATAACAAGTAGACGCATAGGGAGAGTATGAATTATGTACAAAAAATTGCGTGCGTGTGTGTGTGTGCGTGCGCGCGCGTGTGCGTGCGTGTGTGTGCGTTCTTGAGGATATATTGGAGAAAGAGAATGGAGGATGAGACTTGCAACCTTCGTCCAGAGAAAGTATCACTCGTTGTGCATGTGATTATCCCTGTATCCGTGTATTTTCTTGTTTGACCATTTCCTTCTCTCCAGGTCAGGTAGACACACGCTCAAATATACAATATAAACACCCTATATAAAGAAAAAAAACACATACACCCATTGAAAGAAATCGAAAAAAGGTACAAGACTTGAAAGAAAAGAAAACAGATTCTCTCCGAAGCCAAAACAAAACACCCATGCATTGCGTGTCCCTCCCTGAAGCAGTACTTTCTCTTCTTCAAGGCTGGAAAAATAAAACCACGTACCACGAGCAGGTACCACGGTCAAGGCACCGGATACCACGGTCAAGGTGGCAGGTAGCGCAAACCAGGTGCTTGCATCTTCTCTATATATAGTGGTGCCAAGGGAATTAGTATGCCAGCAGATTGAATGCGCGGTTAGGTTAGGAGAGAGGCAGGGGTCATTTGGGTCTATCGAAATCGTTCGGGTGTTTGCTCGTTTGGGGGAGAGAGAGAGAGAGAGAATGATTACTTTTGGTTAGCTGTGGTATATCTTTTTTATTGACGGTTTGTGGTATTTGTGTTTGTTTTCTTTTTTTTCTATTTGTGTCTGTTCTAGCGTCGTGTGTCTGTCTGTCGGTCTGTGCTATCGCGCTTGTGCTTGCATGCGTGATAGATATGTTTGTTTTTTATACATCATTGCATGTTATTTTGGTACTGCTTTCTGTTGACTATTCCGATAGCTTAACTTTCTCATATTCGTTTCCTTTTTGTGGGAATCGTCCGAGTATATCTCTCTCTTCATTTCTCTCAGAGATTGTATATTTGTGTCAGGGTATTTGTAAACATTGTTTATCACGCTGATAAACAGTCAAGTCTCATAATAATTTTACATTTCATATCCAGAGGGGGGAAAAAAAATCAGTGATATACGATATAAACGTTGGCAACTCACAGTGGTGTTGCCATATCGTATGTGGGTCAGACACATTTATGTCGATCTCCACATGCTATGCATTCTCGAGGGGAAAAAAATATCTATAAGAAAAGTAGATTTAGAAATCAAATATACATAAGTAAGAACAACCTCCAGTCCTACAGTTCTTTGTTCGTCGTCTAAAATGAAGACTAACGTAAAGTCACAACAGGATAATCAAGTCTTAGTTACATTGCATTTATTGCCAGCGCTGCATTCTCTCGCTTTTTTGTGCACGTTTTCTTCCTCTTTTACTTTCTCCCGTGGTTTATATATATATATATATATATATATATATATATATATATATATATATATATATATATATATATATATATATATATATATATGTATATATATATATATATATTTAAATATACACATTTATACATATATATGTAGGTATGTGAGTATGTGTATGTGTACACACATTGACCGTTGGTGATGCCTTATCTTGTGATGGGCTTTCATTACGAATAATTCTCCAGACTGATATTCAGTGTGGTTGCATGATTAGATTTATGAACACTGGAAACATAACATATGTGATTCTATAGTATAATGTACTCACGAACTAGGAATGGACTTTACTCAGGCCAGATGTTGGATGGTGGTTGATCACCTTTGACCCTTGGCACTGGTGTTAACGTGGCATCTATGGGAGCGTTAAGCGATATTTGACTCATTTTCTGTTGGTTTGCTTGTATATTATATTCGAAATATATTCAGACATTCTCAGATGGTTTCACACTGCATTATATTTGCAAATCACTATAATAGATGGTATAACTCCATGTTTCCTTCATTTATATTATGGCACTTTTTGGCATCTCACTGCCATTGAAAAGGCTACCTCTCTTGTGGTATTCTTTCTTTTTGAATTTTC
>BOPN01004371.1:95000-97500 GCA_017312705.2 Penaeus japonicus | reverse complement strand
AAGATTAGTTCCATTGGTGATAAATGTCTGGTTTCATGCGATAGACTCTCTGTAGGGAAAGAGAAGTGCATTTAAAGTGACTTCTGGATGGTGGACTCACTGCGGGGGAATGTATAAGGGGTGATAGTCAGGACGTCAGGTCGGTAGAATATAATATAATATAATATAATATAAGGTAATAGTCAGGACGGTAGAATAGTATTGGTTGTGAATTGAGGAATGATTTTTATGATTAAAGTGATATTATCTTCTCATGTTGTCATTGACATTTTTATTCTTGCTGTGATTCTCGTGGTGGTTGTGACGAAATGAAAGAATGAATTATGGTGTCATTATGACGAGAGGCAATAACTGGATCAAGATAAATATTTTAGAGATAACATTGTAGAAACTCTTGGTGTAGATACAAATATGACTTATTATATAAGTATGACTTAGGAAGAGTTGCATCACTCTTTTGAAGAAATGTACATAAGTTCAACGTAAAATCTTCCGTAATCTACCCTAATTTACTCTTAAATGCACTGTAAATTACCTCGTAAACCTAAACACACCACCAAATTATACTCATTTGCCATTCATTGCCGTAAATCTACATTTGATGTAATCTCATATACCAAATAAAATCATAATCTATTCAACTCTTTACCACAAATCTATTTAATCTATTTATCAATTTATCTAACCCAGATCACCACCACAATCGAACCAATTGGTCCCTCAGCCATAGGCAACCCACCCATAAAATTCTATCATGATCCGTCAGCAACCTCTCGCGTAATCCTGGTGACAAACAAACAAACAAACAAACGGCAATAAGCAGTCCGATTATTGGTATGAATTATTGATATTGATATTCACCAACGATAATGATTAAAAGGTCTATAGCAATGAGGTTTCTCTCTCTCTCTCTATCTCTCTCTCTCTCTTTATATCTCTGTCTCTCTTTATAATATATATATATATATATAGAGAGAGAGAGAGAGAGAGAGAGAGAGAGAGAGAGAGAGAGAGAGAGAGAGAGAGAGTAATATATATATATATATATATATATATATATATATATATATATATATATATATATATATATATATATATATATATTTATTTATTTATATAAATGTATGTATGTATGTATTAATATATATATACATAGATTATTCATAATAATAATAATGATAACGAAAATGCTGCAAAAAAAAATAAAAAAATAAAAAAAATAAAGTGTCTTCTCATAATGAAGCAATTTTATTTTCGTTTTCCTCTCAACTGTTTTTCTAATGATTAAAAAAAAAAATAAAAAAAATAATAATAATAAACTCATTAGGGCCTTAACAAATAGACGATCCAAATCCCAGCTGCCTCTTTTTATCGTTTTTGTTTTTGTTTTGTTTTTTCTTTATTTATTTTTATTTTTTCTCTATTTATGTTTCTTCTTTTTTTGTTCCATTGTTTGGTCTTTGTTACTCGCTTTCTTGGACTTGTCCCAGATCTTGCTCGTATTAAGAGTTATCTTATTACTATCTTTATCATTACTGTTACCCTTGTTATCATTAGCGTCAGTATTATTATCATAAGTATCATCTTCAGTGTTAATATTATTTTTTAATGTGTTGTTATGGTTTTCACTATCTTTATCAGTATCTTCGTTATTCTTGTATTTTATTAACATTATCATTCTGAAAATAATTCGCACTGTTATATTTATTATCTTTATTTTAATTGTCATTAAAATTATCTTTATCACATTGGTAATCATTGTGATTGTTATGATTAGCATTAGAGCTATGATAATCATTCTCTTTTTGTCATCATTATCATTTTCATCATTACTATCATCATCAGTATTATTATCTTTATCATCATCATCAATGTTATCATTACCTTCATTGTCATCGTTATTATTATCATTGTTGTTATTATCATTAGCACTATTACTATTACTATTATAATCATTCATATCATTATTGTCATCATTATCGTCTTCATCAACGTTGCCTTCTCACTAACTTTACTATTATCATTAAAGACAATATTACTATCATTATTATCATCATTCTTGTTGCCATCAACATCGTTATCATCATTTTCTTATAATTACTGCCATTATCATTGTTATTGTTATCAATGATATTATCATTAGCATTATCATGATTCTTCATAATTATCGTTATTATAATATCCATCAACACTTTTGTCATCATTATCATTATTATTATCATCGTTATTATCGTAATCACCATTATTGTTATTATTATGTTTATTACTACTATGATTATCATCCATAGTATACCTTTTATCATTGTTATCATCATTATTGTCATCATTATCATTACTATCACCATTATAACTATTATCATTTTATTGTTTTTATCATTATCTTCGGTTCCGTTCGCTTATCCGCCCATGTTTTTTTCGTTCACCTTTCCTCACCTGACATTTTTGTACCGTGTTGCTTCACCCTTACTTTCTTATATACCTTTTCTTATCTATTTTGCGT
>BOPN01004371.1:87500-90000 GCA_017312705.2 Penaeus japonicus | reverse complement strand
GCAAAGTTTTGATTTTGCTTCGGGCATTTAGTGGAATCTTCCTACATCTAAGTATCCCCGTATCAGTACGTTTCAGTAATACATACATCGCAACGCCTCCTGAACTGTAAACTATGTAGAAATAGGGAGAGTGGTTCGTGAGCTCTCGACTCAAAGTGAATTAAGAATTTTGAGGGGGACTCGAATTAAGGTACATTAGACGCTCGATAAGATAGTGAAGATAATATATGACACTAGACTAAGTCGCGATGAAAAAAAAATATATTTCTCTATGGAAATATGGAACTGTATCCCTCCTAAATGATGATCTACAAATATATAGAACCATTGTACAAGAACCAGTGTACCACTTACGAACACACTCTGTACATACGTGTAGATATGAAGAAAAAAACACACCTTTATTTCATATAAGAATAGTAAGTAAACCCAGCTATAAAAACACCATCAAGTATATCCGACACAAATATCCACCTTATCACCCTGTCAACTAACCATCTAACTGACAAGTGCTGCTTAGATAGTGTGTCCGTCCGTGTCCCCGCCGCCGTGTCCCCGCCTCCATGTCCCCGAAGCCGTGTCCCCGAAGCCGTGTCCCCGAAGCTGTCCTTTTCATGGCTTCAGTTCCTCTTCAGGTGCCATTCTCCAAATGCCGCTGCTTGGCTTGTGTTGTGCTTGTTGCCGATTGTGCTTCGGGATGAGACATGTGATATGTTGTTTAGCCTTTGTTAGATGAAGATGTGTGACTGATATTGATTTCGCTCTCTTTCTCTCTCTTTCTTTCTCTCTCTCTCTCTCTCTCTCTCTCTCTCTCTCTCTCTCTCTCTCTATATATATATATATATATATATATATATATATATATATATATATATATATATATATTTATTCATTTATTTATATATGTGCATGTATGTATGTACGTACTTCATATATCACACGCAATCGTACATAAAAGCGTTGCTACGCTCTCTAAAACATGACGTACATTCACATAATGCGATCACGATGTGCCATGAAAGTGATGCGTCCACTAAAGATAATCAAATTTTTACGCGTCAGACTGATTAATTCCCTGGGAGCCATCACTTCATCTGTGACGTCATCCACATCGCAAATGATTAAATGATATATGAGACACGGCGATTAAGCACATTAGCTCAGTATGCAATTAGATATCATTGCATTGCCGGTGTCCAGTCCATTAAAAGCTTGCAGCAGTATGTCTAATCCACTATCTCGTCTGTCGGTTTTAATCAACGTCGCGCCACATGGCAACGCTGCGTGGCATCTCGGTATTGCCATGATGGGATAAAAAGGTGTCGCCTTAACACCTATTTAAAGTCTAGAGTTTATCTGCATCTCTAAGTTATGTCATCAAGTTGCAGAAGTACCTGTTGCCTCTTTATGTTGACAAGTGAGAGTATGTTGAAATTCTGTATAAAGGGATTTTCTACATTGCAGAATATTTTGTCATGCATTGCTACATGACAGGTCTATGCCGTCTTACTATCTCTGAGCAAATCATACTGTTGCTATAAGCAGGAAAAGTTGCTATATTGCTATCTCGTATTGCAGTTATCACTATTATGAATAAAACTGTCTTATTCATAACAGTACAAAGGAGACTGCAATGCCCATTATATATATATATTAAAATTCTAAGATTATCCTATGTGTTAGAAAGTATTGCGTATCTGCCGTGAAGTGTCAGCATTGGCATGCAAAGTGTCAAATATCAGACGCAACATGAGTTTATCAAATCAAAAAGATATATAAATAATGGAGAGAAGTTGATCAACCTGTCAGCATTTCCGGTGAATTTTATATGCAATGTTTTATATTACATGATTTTATTTCGAGACTACATACAAATTCCTTTCTCATTTTGTTCTTGCGAGGCTTCCCAAAATGAACAAGCAAAAACATGTTTATAAACATATTTCACTTCAGTCGAGGAAAAAAGGTAACTTCACATTTGTTTTCATTGACTTTTACGAGACAGGAGATGCATTCTGTATATCACCGAGGGAAGGAAAAAAGCATTGAACTCCGTGACAATTCCACTGTCAAAATAATGTTTTATTTTTTGTACTACAGTCTATGAAAAATGAACAGTGCTCTCTCTCTCTCTCATCATATACATGTGGTTTTCTAGATAAATTAGACGCTTGTTTTGATGGATTTTTCAAACTTTTTTGTTAGAGATTTAAAAAATAATCTCTCTCTCTATCGTTCTCTCTCCCTCTCTCTATCTCTCACTTCTCTTCTCTCTCTCTCTCTCTCTCTCTCTCTCTCTCTCTCTCTCTCTCTCTCTCTCTCTCTCTCTCTCTCTCTCTCTCTCTCTCTCTCTCTCTCTCTCTCTCGCTCTCACTTTCTCTCTCAGAGACAGAGAGTGAGAGAGAGAAGAAAGAGAGAAAGAGATGGGATGTTTTTTTGAAGGCGTCTGTTTTGAATATAACCGTCCTATCGACATTTGACTGTATTTTATTCTTAAATT
>BOPN01004371.1:52500-65000 GCA_017312705.2 Penaeus japonicus | reverse complement strand
AGTAACAATAGGGGCTTTTAAAGAGTGCCTAAGAGACCCCTATAATTCACCCTAAGCTAAGCGTGAAGACCCGACTACGACTGCGAACTTAGAGCGAAATATCGGGACAAATCCTTTCCACATGACGGGATCCCAAGGTCCAAATCGGCGTTTCATTGAAGGTCAAGGATATAACCCGGTTTTATGAGGATCGGGAGGCGTGCTTGTGGTTATATTCGGGGCCATATTAATTCCGGGTTGCCAAGAGTACGACTGTTGACCGTCGATGACAGACCCTTCAGAAATTGTTCCTTTTTTTATTGGTTGATATATAATCTCTTCGTGAATTTCTTAATGCTGGAGAAGGATAAATATACCATTCAATAAGATCTACCAACGTAGATGTTAGCTATTCTCATGCCATCATGCTGCATTTCATGACTTGTTTATGATCGAGCTTGTAAAGATTAGTAGATCCGAGTAGATTTATCAAGTCGATCTAAAACCAACAACATTCCTCCGCGAGAAATTACGATATAGTTCTTCCCCAACCCCAGTTTTCTCAAGATGCTTCTTCAAGTGGTGAATCACGTCGTACTTATTGCAGCGCTCGTCTCTGCAACAAGACGTGAGCACCGTTCCTTAACTTGTTGATGACGGCTCTTTGAAAACACGTGATCAGCGAGCTTAAACACGGGTGCTGATATAAAAGGAATATATTCCTTTGTCATGCTGCTAGAAGTGCTGCCATGTATTTAAGATATGGCGGGAGTTTAGGCTTCTCTCCTGCGGGAAGTAAAGGTAAGGTGGGTCACAAAGGGAGGGAGGGAGGGAGGAAGGGAGGGAGGAAAGTGAGAAGGAGGGAGGGAGGGAGGGAGAGAGAGAGAGAGAGAGAGAGAGAGAGAGAGAGGGAGAGAGAGAGAGAGAGAGAGAGAGAGAGAAAGAGAGAGTTAGGTAAAAGAGAGAGTAATACAGGATGGAGAAGGTAGAAGGTAGAAGAGATGAGGAGAAAGAGAATGCAACAAAGGAGGGTGAGAGAGAGAGATGAACATAGAGAGAACAAGATGTATGAGTGAGTGCGTAGGTGTATGTGTGAGACTGAAAGTGAGAGTGAACGAGAGAGGAGATGGATAATGAAAGAGAGAGAGAGAGAGAGAGAGAGAGAGAGAGAGAGAGAGAGAGAGAGCAAGAGATAGAGAAAGCGAAAGAGTGGGAGAGGAGAGAAAATTGATAATTTTCTTGTCTTTTTTTAGTTTTTTCCCGGTCTGTTTGTTATCCTCATTCCCCATTCGATTTTTTTTCTGTCACTATCTCTACTTTCTACTCTCTCTCTCTC
Organism: Penaeus japonicus; assembly: GCA_017312705.2. Taxonomy (NCBI): domain Eukaryota; kingdom Metazoa; phylum Arthropoda; class Malacostraca; order Decapoda; family Penaeidae; genus Penaeus; species Penaeus japonicus. Next base: position 63,685 of record BOPN01004371.1, on the reverse strand, counting down.
TCTCTCTCTCTCTTTCTCTCTCTTTCTCTCTCTCTCTCTCTCTCTCTCTCTCTCTCTCTCTCTCTCTCTCTCTCTCTCTCTCTCTCTCTCTCTCTCTCTCTCTCTCTCTCTCTCTCTCTCTCTCTCTCTCTCTCTCTCTCTCTCTCTCTCTCTCGTCTCAATAAACTTGTTAAAGTCAAAAGTCTCTCTCTTTATATATCTCTCTATCCCTCTATTTACCTTCCTCCCTCCCTCCCTCACTCCCTCCCTCAATCACTCCCACACTCTCAATCTCCCACCTAACTGACCTCTTTCTCTCAATCTCTCCCCCCCCCCTTCTCCATTTCGTCTTGACCCCCCTTCCTTCCCTCCCCCCCCACTCCAACTCTCTCTCTCCCTCTTTCTCTCGATTACAGAAGTTCCGTAGCGTGGAACCTGTAGCGCCCAAGTGTCCTCGTGGGCGGATTAAGCAAATTCTCCTCGCTGACCCTCTCGGCAATCCTTTGTTTACGCTTCTTTTTCAGGGTTGTGTTCTTTAGAAAAATAGAATTGATTTAGATGAAAAAAAAACAAGGTAAGAGAGTAAAAGTTATGTTGATTGCAACATAGAATGGATTGGAAATAACAATGGTTTGCAACAGAGCCTTGGCTGAAGTGTTGATATTAATTGTAAATATAAAACATCGGTTACGAAAGCCTGAAATTTTGAATGTGATTTCCTTCTGACTCATTCATTTTCTTTTCTTTTTTTAGTTTTTTTTTGTATATATTTGTGTGTTTGAGTGTTTGTGTATGTGTTAGTGTGTTAATGTATGCATATATGTATGTATGTAAGTATAAACAACGCCATACATATATATATATATATATATATATATATATATATATATATATATATAGTGTGTGTGTGTGTGTGTGTGTGTGTGTGTGTGTAAATAAATGAATAGATAAATACATACATATATATATATATATATATATATATTTGTCTATATATTCATATCTAAATCAATCTATCTATGTATGCATATAAAAATAGATAGGCAGATATATAGAAGGAGAGATAAATAGATAAATAGATAAAAAAATGGATGTTTGTGTGTGTGTGTGTGTGTAACTGTGTGTGTGTCTGTGTGTGTGCCTTACTCATCCACAATTTCCCAACTACAAAAATACAATTTCTTAACGACGGGGATCGCTCGGCACCTGAGTTACCTTTTCCTCGATCATGTCATATCATTTCCACACCAATTGGCAATGTTTTCACAACCCTTCCCCTTTCCTCTTTCCTCCTAGCCTTCCTGCTCCTCTCCCCTCCCTTCATTCCCCTCATTTCCCTCTCAGTCCTCCTCTTTCTCCTCGTTTTCCTCTCAGTCCTTCTCTCCCCCCCCCCCCTCTCGCCTTGGCCGGTGGCACAGACGAAAGGGGAAGCACTAACTAAGAAGTACAGTGACTATATGAAGTTCAACCTGTATGTTATATGTGTTATTGCATCTTCTCTCGTTCTCTTCTAACTTCTTCCTTCCTCTTCTGATTTCTCTCCTCTCCTCGACATCCTTTTTTTCCCCTACTTCTTCATCCTCCACACATCCTTTCCCTCCCCTCTTCTCCTTCTGCCCCTTTGTCATCATCTGAAGTGTCTCTCTTCTCTCCCCCCTTCTCCTTTTCGTTCCTTTCTATTCCCCATCTATTCCCTGCTCTCTCTTCCCCTCCCTCCCCCTCCTATTTTCATCTTTCCTCTCCCTTCCCTCCTCTCATATCCCATCTTGTCCCATCCTTCCATTGTCCTCCCCCCCTCACATTTTCTTTCCCCACCCATTCCTTCCCTTCCCCTCCCCCCCCCATCCCCCCCATCTCTACTTCTCCTTACTACCTCCCGTCCCTTTCCCATCCCACACTTACCCTCCCCACCCTCCCTCCCCCTTCCTCCCCTCCCACCCTTCCCCTCCCTTCCCCTCATATGTCCACCCATTCCCTCCCTCCCAACTCTTCTCCTCCTCTATCCAGCCATCCCCCTCCTTCCTCCCTCCCTCCACCCCATCCTTCCCCTTCTCTGTCCACCCCTCCTCCTCCCTCCCCCTCCCCACCTTTCCTCTCCCTCCACCTCCTTTCCCTTCCCACCATTCCCCACCCTTCCCCTCCTCCCTCAAAAGACTCCCTTCCTTCCCCCTCCCTCCCTCCACCTCCTTTCCCTTCCCACCATTCCCCACCCTTCCCCTCCTCCCTCAAAAGACCCCTTCCTCCCCCCACCCTTCCCCTCCTCCCTTCCTCCCCCACCCTTCCCCTCCTCCCTTCCTCCCCCACCCTTCCCCTCCTCCCTTCCCCTCCCCACCCTTCCCCTCCCCCTTCCTCCCCCACCCTTCCCTCCTCCCTTCCCTCCCCCCCCCACCCCTTCCCCTCCTCCCTTCCCCTCCCCCACCTTCCCCCTCCCCTCCCTTCTGCCACCCCCCTCCCCCTCCCCTCCCCCTCCACCTCCCTCTCCCCCTCCCCCCCACCCTTCCCCTCCTCCCTTTCTACCACCTCTCCTTACCTGCTCTTCCTCCGCTGTTTCGCTCTTACTCAACCTGGATATAAGCGCTTCAGGAAATGCCAATGCTCTAACTCCTGCCTTGGCATTTCTCCGCTCCGCTTGCCTACTGCTTGACCGTGCCATGAGTCTGGGAGAATGTTCTTGGCTTTCATCTCTGTCTTTCTCTCTCTCTCTCTCTCTCTCTCTCTCTCTCTCTCTCTCTCTCTCTCTCTCTCTCTCTCTCTCTCTCTCTCTCTCTCTCTCTCTCTCTCTCTCTCTCTCTCTCTCTCTCTCTCTCTCTCTCTCTCTCTCTCTCTCTCTCTCTCTCTCTCTCTCTCTCTCTCTCTCTCTCTCTCTCTCTCTCTCTCTATCTATCTATCTATCTATCTATCTATCTATCTATCTATCTATCTCTTTCTCTCTCTCTCTCTCTCTCTCTCTCTCTCTCTCTCTCTCTCTCTCTCTCTCTCTCTCTCTCTCTCTCTCTCTCTCTCTCTCTCTCTCTCTCTCTCTCTCTCTCTCTCTCTCTCTCTCTCTCTCTCTCTCTCTCTCTCTCTCTCTCTCTCTCTCTCTCAATCTGTCTATTTGTCTATCTGTTTATATTTTTTCTTTCTTACTTTCTTACTTTTTCTCTCTCTGTTTCTGTTTGTCTGTTTGTCTGTTCGTCTCTCTCTGTCTGTCTATCTATCTATCTAACTATCTATCTCTATATCTATCTATCTATCGATCTCTATCTCTATCTGTCTATCTGTTTATCTGTCTATATTTTTTTCCCTCTTTCTTTCTTACTTTTTCTCTCTCTGTTTCTGTTTGTCTGTTTGTCTGTTCGTCTCTCTCTCTCTCTCTCTCTCTCTCTCTCTCTCTCTCTCTCTCTCTCTCTCTCTCTCTCTCTCTCTCTATCTATCTATCTATCTATCTATCTTTATCTCTATCTATCTATCTATCTATATATCTTTATCTCTATCTATCTGTTTATCTGTCTATATTTTCTTTCTTTCTTTCTTATTTTTTCTCTCTCTCTGTTTCCAATTGTCTATTCGTCTCTCTCTATCTATCTATCTATTTATCTTTATCTCTATCTATCTATCTATCTATATATCTCTATCTCTATCTATCTGTTTATCTGTCTATATTTTCTTTCTTTCTTTCTTATTTTTTCTCTCTCTCTGTTTTCAATTGTCTATTCGTCTCTCTCTCTATCTATCTATCTATCTATCTTTATCTCTCTATCTATCTATCTATCTATCTATCTATTTCTCTCTCTCTCTCTCATTTTATTTTTATTTTCTATTCTCTTTATATTCTTATTCTTTTTTTATTCTTCTGCTTCTTCTTCATTTATCTTGGCATGTTTGTTTAATTATCTAAAACATATCCAATACTAATTCAGTTTTCATCATTGGTCATTAAGGTGGCTGGCAGTATTTGTATAAAGATTATAGCGCTTGTGTGTGTGTGTCAGTGTGTGTGTGTGTGTCAGTGTGTGTGTGTGTGTGTGTGTGTGTGTGTGTGTGTGTCAGTGTGTGTGTGTGTGTGTGTGTGTGTGTGTGTGTGTGTGTGTGTGTGTGTGTGTGTGTGTGTGTGTGTGTGTGTGTGTGTGTGTGTGTGTGTGTGTGTGTGTCAGTGTGTGTGTGTGTCAGTGTGTGTGTGTGTGTGTCAGTATGTGTACGTGTGTGCGTGTGTGCGTGCGTGTGTGTCAGTGTGTGTGTGTGTGTGTGTGTGTCAGTGTGTGCGTGTGTGTGTGTGTCAGTGTGTGTGTGTGTGTGTGTGAGTGCGTGTGTCAGTGTGTGAGTGAGTGTGTGTGTGTGTGTGTGTGCCGGGGCGTGCGTGCGTGTGTACATAAAAGGTTCCCACAGTACGCCTCTCGTTAGCAAGGATGAATCATTCCCCCCAAATGAGCCAGGAGTGTTAACGGACCAGGAATGTTGGCACGAGATCCAACCAGCCGCGTTCATTCATGCCACCAACGCTGCCACCATCATTACCAACGCTATTTTCTCACACTTTTACCTGCCAACAGAAACCCCGCCCTTGCCACCAATAATCCCCGTTACTATCCCTGCCAACAATAATAGTCCAGAAACTATCAACACTTTTATAAAAAAAAAATAATCCTGAACATCTGTCACAAACATCTGCCACCACACGTGCCTGCCAACACTTCTCTTACAACGTATTTCAAGCAGCTGCCAGCAGTGACAACACTGCCTGCATAGGTATGAATGGCAACGAAGCAAAGTGGAAACAGACAAACAGTAGATCTATGTGCAGGTATATACAAATACGAGCGCTGTTCAGGTAAATTAATTAAAACAGATTTAAATAAATGACAATGGGTGAACGAATATTGTATTTGATCAACAATAAATAGGAAATTTGACAATATCTTGAAAAAAACAAGGAAATTAGTTAGAATAATTCATTCTGAATGGACATAAATGTTCAGATGTTCAGTGAGTAGAACATGAACATAAACAGAAACCAAGAGAATTTTATAATAGCTAGTTATGATAATGATGACAATAATCTTAATGATAGTAATAACAATAATGATAGTAATAACAATGATGATTATAACAGCAAAAATGATGATGATGATAACAGTATCTGTATTGATGATAATGATAATAATTATCATCACCATTATCATCATCTTCACCATCATAATAATCAAAATGATGATAATGACAATAATAATGATAGTATTAATAATGGTTCTAATGACAATTATAATAATAGTAATATTAATGATAATGATTATGATAATGATAAAAGTAATAACAGTCATAATGATAAAAATGAAAACAATAACTATGATATTGATATGGATGATGATAAAGATGATAAAACTGATAATAACGATAATGATGATGAAGATGATGATGATAGTTATGGTAATGATAATAACAATAATAATGTTGATAATTATCATAATGATAATCATAATAATAATCATAATAATGATAATGTTGATGATAATAATGTTCATAATAATAATAATGATAATGATAATAATGATGATGATGATGATAGTAATAGTGAAAACGATGATAATGACATTATCAATGATGATGATAATAATGATATCAATGATAATGATGATAATTATAGTAATGATAGTGGTGATAATAATTATAATAACAATAATGAATAGAATGATAACGATAACAATCAAACAATGATGATAATGATAATGATTAATAATGATGATAATGATAATGATGATGATAGTAGTAATCATGATAATGATTATAAGGATAACAACAATAATAATGGTAATAACAATGACGATGATAAATATAACAACAATGATAATGATAGTAATGACAATAATGATAATAATGATAATGATTATAATAGTAATAATGATAACAATAATAATGATAGTAATGATAATTGTAATAATGATACTAATAATGATATTAATCATAATGATAGTAATAATAGCAATAACAATAATGATAATGATAACAAAGAAAAATGATAAGAAGGATAATGATGACAATTATAATAATAAGAATAATGATACAAACAGTAATAATAATACTGATAATAATGATAGCAATAATAATGATGATGATGATTATTGCCATTATTATTATTATTATTATTATTATTATCGTTATTATTATTATTACTATCATTATCATTATTATTATCATTACTATTATTATCATAACTATGATATGAACGATGATAATGATAATGATATTTATGATATTGATGATTAGAATAAAAACAATAATGATGTATAAATATATAATTTGATAAATTAATAGAAGGCAAGGGTATTGATTATAATGATAATAGTGATATGATGATAATGATAATGATAACAAGATCATGGTAACAATGACAATAAGATGAAAGATAGCGATGGTGATAAAAAATGAAGACAATATTAATAATGATAATCATGATAAAAACATTGTCATCACTATTGCACCAAGGGTATTCGATAATGATAAACTTGATAATAATGTTGATAATAAAATTGATGATAACAATAATAATGATAATAATGACAATAATGATATTGGTAATATTGATAATGATAATAATAATAATGATAATTTCGATGATAATGACAATAACAACAATAATAACAATGATGATGACGATGATGATGATAATGATGATGATTATGATGATGATAAGTAAGATATGAATTAAGTTCAACCTGTATGTTATATGTGTTATTGCATCTTCTCCCGTCACCTCCTCTTCCGTTCTCTTCTAACTTCTTTCCTCTTCTGACTATTTTTCCTTAAGAAAAAAAATGAAATGAAGTGACAAAAAAATATCAAAAATGTTTTTCATGAATTTGGAAAAAATAGTAAGTTTAAAAGAATAATTATATCGTGTTTCTCTCGGTGGCAAGTGACTATAATAAATTAAATAATTTAAATGATATTAAATAAAAACTTCTAATAGTGCCAAACGTATGAATGCTAATATCTTAAATTTGAAGTTTATATAATAGCATACACATGGTTTCTTGAATATTGTAATGCCTGAACATTGTTGATGTCTGTGTCTATGTGTATACATATGTGTGTGTGTGTGTGTGTGTGTGCAGCATACCGACAAGAAATATTTTTCATATATATGTATATATCATAGATCCATAAAGAACTGGCGATATTTTATCTCTAATTATAGATAAGAGCCAATTCAGTATGATTCTTTCAAAAGTTTTACAAAGCCAGCTAGTTAAGGATATCGGTTTGTGTGTATGTGTGTGTGTATATATATATATATATATATATATATATATATATATATATATATATGTGTGTGTGTGTGTGTGTGTGTGTGTGTGTGTGTGTGTGTGTGTATGTGTGTGTATATATATATATATATATATATATATATATATATATATATATATATATATATATACATATATATATATACATATATATATACATATATATATATATATATATATATATATATATATATATATATATATATATATATATGTATGTATGTATGCATATATATATATATATATATATATATATATATATATATATATATATATATATATATATATATATATATATATATTTATATCTATATATATATATATATATATATATATATATATATATATATATATATATACATATATATATATACACACACACACACACACACAAATACATATATATATATATATATATATATATATATATATATATATATATATATATATATATATATATATATATATATAGATATATGTATATATATATATATATATATATATATATATATATATATATATATATATATATATATATATATATATATATATATGACTTGCAAAACACTCTTCCGTGTTGATAAATGGCAGATAAACCCACTATACACAAAACAGATTTATTGAAAATGAGACAACAGTTTCAAGATCCATCTGGATCCCATCTTCAGGTCTGAGGAGGAAGAGAACAAGAGGGTATATAAAAGGCTAAAGGGGGGAAAATCGTGGGGCCAGAGGGCAAAGACGTCGTCGACGTATCTCAGCCAAATAGCAGGACGAAGGGAGATGGAGGGAAGAAGCTCAGCCTCAAAGTACTCCATGAACAGGTTGGCCAAGACAGGAGAAAGGGGAGAGCCCATGGCGACACCGAAGGTCTGAGAGTAGAAACGTCCTTCGAAAGAGAAGGAGTTGGAATCCACACACAGACGGATCAGCTGAAGAAAGACGGCAGTAGGCAGTGGAAGGCGGGGGTCCTCAGGGCAAGTCATCATGGACCCCATGGTTAAAAGAAATCTTCTCTCGTTCCTGTTCTCCTCCTACCCTGACATGGTACAAGCCTTTCGCGCCTACGAGGCTTCTGTTATTTCCACGGCCCGACGGAAGAACCAACTCCGTTTCCTTCGGGATTGCCTCGAGGAGCAGGTTCTTCCTTCTTCGATCTCGCACATCCTGAGACACTCGGATGAAGGGTCGCCTTTCCCGGAGTATGCTCGTTCCCTCCTTCTCGACCGGATCAGTGCTGGTAAGAGGGACGTTGAGCATACCTTCTATCTCTCCCGTCTTCATTTTGACTTCCTGGGGGATCGGCTTCCCAGACAGGTATGTCGACTCATGGCCGATGTTGCTCATGACTCGGCCCGAGTCCTCTCCAACACCCATACCACCAACCCTCTGCTAACTTTCCACTCTCCTCCACCGGATCTTGGTCCGCTTCTCCCTCACTGATGCTGTCGCAACCTATCTTTCTTAACCTTGACCCCCTCACCAACTCCAACTCTAGGCTTTGGCCTGTCCTTTGCCTGCGTCCTCAGACCCTCACCTCCATCGACATCATTTCTTCCTTCGACCGTTTTATTTCTGGTCACAGGAACTCTCTGCCTGATGTCTCCCTCCTGCAGGGATTGCTTTTATCCCGGCCCTCGAGTCCCTCCTCCGTCCTAAGCCTTCCATCCCCAGGCGTTACCAGGAGGCCCTGCAGAAGTCATGGGAGGATGTCACCATTTTGCCTTCTGACAAAGGCAACTCGGTGGTGGTCCTCGACCAAGCGTCCTACCTGCAGAAGGCCCAGGACCTATTGGACGACGTCGCCACGTATGCTCCCCCCGACCAGCAACCCACGGGAACGGGTACGCCTTCCATCGTCGCCTAAAGCAGCTAGCGTCGGGTTGCCTAAGGTAGACCTTCACCGGGTTCAGGGTCATAAATCCCCGCCTTCCTCACTTCTATGGGTTACCCAAAGCCCACCATTGATGCCCTGCCCATCATCCTCCTCCCAGGCTCTGTGGCGCACCCTCCTTTACCTCTGGCTTTGGCTCAGTCCCTTACTCCACTTCTGGGCACCTTCTCGCCCGCCCACCTTCGCCACTCACGGACTTCATAGCCCGGCTCATTCGTGGGTCACCCTCGACCATGATGATGAGTCTGGACGTCGATCTCTTTCTGAGCGTCGCTCGACGATGTCCTTGCCTTCCTGCAGAGGAATCTTCTCCCTGAGGACCCCCGCCTTCCACTGCCTACTGCCGTCTTTCTCCAGCTGATCCGTCTGTGTGTGGTTGCTCCTTCTCTTCGAAGGACGTTTCTCTCTCAGACCTTCGGTGTCGCCATGAACCTCCCTTTCTCCTGTCTTGGCCAACCTGTTCAGGTACTTTGAGGCTGAGCTTCTTCCTCCATCTCCCTTCGTCCTGCCTGTTTGGCTGAGATACGTCGATGAGCGTATTTGCCCTCTGGCCCCATGATCCTGCTCTCTTCCTGGACTTCCTGGATAAGCTGAATTCTCTCTCTCCGTCCATTCGTTTCAAGGTTGAATGGGAGGTAGACGATCAGCTCCCCTTCTTGGACACCTTAGTCCACCGCTCAGGTGACTCCCTCTCTTTTTCAGTGTATAGAAAACCCATGCACAGCGGGATGTATATACACTTCTTCTCCTACCACCCTCTCCATGTTAAGAGAGGTGTCGCCACCTCTCTCTTTCTCCGTGCTCTCCGCATTTGTGACCCACAGCACCTGGATGCAGAGATCGATTTTCTTCGTCGATCCTTCGGCAAGCTGGGGTACCCTCGCTTCGTCCTTGACGCCGCGCTCTCCAACGCCCGCCGTACCTTCTGCAGGATCCTCCCCAGGGCTTCTCACCTGCCTGTCCTCAGCCTTCCTTATACCGAGGAAATTCACTCTCTTCGTCGTACTTCACCACTCTCTACTGCAGGCCCCACACTTTCGCAGGTTAACACTCTCCGCCGCAGCACCAGATTCCGCACCGTCTCCGCTTTGGAAGTCCCTTGCCAAAAAGCCGAGCTTCTGCCATCCCCTGCTCCTCCTGCGAGGAAGCAATACTTCGGGGAGACTGGCGCCTGTCTCAACAAACGTGTGTCCCAACACAAGTACGCCGTTTCCAGGGGACACACCAACAACGCTCTCTTCTGCCACCAATGACACAGGACATCGCATAGATTGGTCAGCTGCTCGCATTCTGTTCCGCTGATGTCCATGCTGCCTGTGGTGGAATCTTCTCTCATCAACAGGCTGCCAGGAATTTCAGCCTTAACGGTGGTTTTCTCCCTGCTGATGGTCTCCTATCCTCCCACATTCTCCGCTTGTTACCTTACCCCGGACACCCTTCACACAGACCGCCGGACCCTATGACCTGACATGACCTGCCCCTGTTCCGTTCCTTTGTTCCGCCGCCGCCTCCGTTTCCGTTCTCCTGTCCTCGCTTGACCTTCTTGCACCATTTTCTCCCCCCTTTAGCCTTTTATATACCCTCTTGTTCTCTTCCTCCTCAGACCTGAAGATGGGATCCAGATGGATCTTGAAACTGTTGTCTCATTTTCAATAAATCTGTTTTGTGTATAGTGGGTTTATCTGCCATATATATACATGCATGCATATATATATATATGTATATATATATGTATATATAAGTATATGTATATATATGTATATATATGTATATATATGTATATATATGTATATGTATGTATATGTATGTATATATATGTATATGTATGCATATATATGTAAATATATGTATATATATGTAAATATATGTAAATATGTATATATATGTAAATATATGTATATATATATGTATATGTAAATATGTATGAATATATATATACATATATGCATATAGATATGCATATAGATATGCTTATAGATATGCATATATATATATATATATATATATATATATATATATATATATGTATATA
>BOPN01004371.1:47500-50000 GCA_017312705.2 Penaeus japonicus | reverse complement strand
TTATGACTCTTCTCCTCTCCCTTTCTCTCTCTTCCCCTCATCTCCCCTCTTCTCCCCTTTACTCTCTTCTAATCCCCTTTACTCCCTTCCCCACCCCTTATCGTTTCTAATGACTCTTCTCCCCTCCCTATCTCTCCGTTCCCCTCATCTCCTCTTTACTCCCCTTTACTCCCCTCCCCGACCCTTATCGTTTCTAATGACTCTTCTCCCCTCCCTTTCTCTCCCTTCCCCTCATCTCCCCTCTACTCCCCTCCCCATCCCTTATCGTTTCTAATGACTCTTCTCCCCTCCCTTTCTCTCCCTTCCCCTCATCTCCCCTCTAAAACCTCCCCTTAGTTATCCTTTCCACCCGTCTTTTTTTGTGACACTCCTTACACCCTCTCTATGACTCCCACTCAATGAACAAATAAAACCTCGTACCCACTCTTCAATCACCCCCCCCCCCCTTTCACCTCCTACCCTTTTTTTCCCCTCTACCCCACCCCTCCCCCTCCCCCTCCCCCCTACGTTTCAAGATGTCGTCTGACTCTTTGTTTTACGTTTGTGTTTGTATGATTAATGATTTTGTTGTTGTTTATTTTACTATCTTTCTCATTATCATTATTATCATTATCATTATGATTATTATTATTATGATGGTTTTTTTTATTGCTGTCGTGACTGTTATTATTGTTATCTTTATCATCATTGTCATTGTTATTATGATTATAGCTATTGTTATAAGTATATTAATTTTATAACTACTTTTTGGTATTATTACTATCATTGTTATAATCATCATCATTGTTATTATTACTACCATTATTATCATCATCATTGTTATTATTACTATCATTATTATCATCATTATAATTATTATTATTAGTTTCATCATTATACTCATTTTTGTTATCATTATGCTTATTTTATTATTACTATTACCATTGTTATTCTTTTACTATTATCATTAGTATCATAATTGTTATTTTCAGTTATCATCATAGTCAAAATAATCATTATCATTATCATCATTTCATCACTATCATCATAGTCATTATTATCATTGTTATTATTATCATTTTCATTTTCATTATCATTGAATTATTCTCATTATTATCATTGTTGTTATCTTTATCGTTAATGTTATTTTCATGATCATTATCATCATTGTTATGATTATCATTATAATTATTATCATTATCATTACTGTCATTATCAATACTGTTTTTATTATCATTACCATCATTATAATTATCTCTATCATTACTAATTAATATCCTTACCATTACTACGATTACTATTATTATCATCATTATTAATATTACTATTATTATTGTTGTTATTATCATTATCATTATTATCATTACTACCATCATCCTTACCACAATCATCTTTATCACTGTCATATTTCCTACCATTATTATCATTTTTATCTTCACTATTATCTTTATCACTCCTATCATCATTACTGTTATCATATTATTGCTATCATTACTATTGTTATTATTACTATTATTGTTGTTATTGTTATTATCATTATTATCACTATCATTACAATTAACATTATCATCAATATCACTATTGCCCTTATTATTATAATTATCATTAATGTTATGCTTATTATCACTAGCATCAATATCATCATTATCATTATCGTGATTAATATCATTACCACTATTATTATTATGAATTCTATTATCATTATCATTACGATCATTACTATTACCATTGTTATTATCATTACCATTATCCTCATATTTACTATCATTATCATTATCATTATATTTACCATCATTATCATTATTACCATTATTACCATTTTCATTATTATTACAACTATCAGTATTATCATTATCATTATTATAATTATTTTCATTATTTTGAATATGATTCATATTATCATTATCATTTTCATCATCATCGTTTTTATTGCTTTTATCATTATCATTATCATAATTGTTATTTTTGTTTTTATCATTATCATTATCATCATTGTTATTTTTGTTTTTATCATTATCATTATTATCATCAGTATCAATATCATATTAATTAATATTATTTTTCTAATGTTGTTGTTCTCGTTGCTACAGACATCAACATCAACATTACCATAACATTGATTTCTTTTTCAATTTTCTAACGTTTCAGATTACCAAGGAATTCAAAATCTAACATCCTATTTCTCGTCCCTGTTTTTATATCTAACTCTTGTCTCCTTGTTTTTTGCGGTTAGCCCTAGCAAGGTGGGACACGCAGCTCTTTGCTTAAACAAAGAATAATATTTTGCAGACTTTGTTAAGCGTTGGATAAAAACGAAATTTAAAAATGTGGTATTGTACATGAACTTTCGTGTGGTTTTGTTTTGTAATCAGTTACAAAGTTGAGATGGAAAGATTCCTTGATAAATGTACCTTGTAAATGAAATTATAGTGAGAGAGAGAGAGGGGAAAAGAGAGAGAGAGGGGGGGGGGCAGAAGGAGACAGAGAGAAATAAATAGATATATATATAGAGAGTGGGGGA
>BOPN01004371.1:10000-12500 GCA_017312705.2 Penaeus japonicus | reverse complement strand
CTACTTAGCAGAAACTGGAGCTGTTTTAGTGTATTTTTAGTTTGGGTTATGTAATTAGAGACTGTATTACTTAGATTACAGCTCCATTAATGTATTTTGTAGAAACGGGCAAGTTCAGTACGGTAATTATGTGGGATTTAAGGAGTTTAAGGAGCATGTTATCCTAACTTTATTACTCTTGTTATTAGATTTTGTGTAAACAACAAATAACATTCCAAATTATCCGTGTCATTCATTACATTAATATTGTGAGTTGTGTATGAACCTGAATGGATCCAACAATGAAATTGAGAAGTGAAATTGTGAGAGATATATGGAATTTAATGGTTAATAAAAAAAAAATGCTTATTTGACCGGCTGCTAGCCTATGGGCATGAAAATGTTTCACAAATGAAATGGTTATTTGAACAACCTAGAGAGAAATTATAACAACTTACTGATTATGCATGACGACATTAGGGAAAGAAAATATTCACAAGTACTCTGAGGGTCATCAGCTTGGAAATGCAACTAAAAGTGAATGTTCGGAGCATTAACACTTCATTTTGAAGTAAGTTAAGCATCAGGTATATGTTCAGAAGTTCAGAAGACACCTTTGCATCTATCACAGGTCAAGCGCAGGGCAGAGTTCCCCCCTTGTTCATATTGGTGCTGTGGCAAAGGCCATTAAAGGAACCAGGTCACACTCCATTTCCTTTACTAGAAAATGTTGTGCAGTGACCGCAGCGATCTTATGACAATGCACCACTATCAGGATGGACTTGAGATTGTAGGCTCTCCATCACAGATCTCGACTAGTTATGGGGTTTGAATAGAATGCAGCCCCTCTTTAAACAAAAAAATCCACGCTCTGAAAGCTAGTCTCGGTGTCTTCAAAAAATTGACTGGACTTGGATTGGAATTTATAATGGCTTTCATTTTCACTGGTTCCAAGTTGTCTGTATAAAGGTAGAAGGTGTGTCTGCATTTCAGTTGCTCTACACTATGTAGGGTTGCCAACCACTTTGCTTCACCCCATTCCCGGGAATCAGTGTATGTTCATAGTTAGTTATTTGTTCTACGCCATTAATCACTATTTTAGGAATAGAACATTACAAGAACTTGATAAATTTAATACATAAGCTTTTTAAATATTTAAATTATCAGTATGATAATTATGTAAGAAAATAAGCAAAACGATTCCATCGACTAATCAGCTCGAGAATCTTGCTCGTTAAGATGGAGGTATAGGTCTAGAGAAGTTTAGCATTTGCAGATTTCAGTTTAATTGAATTCTGCTGACTTCACTTCTTTATAAATTGTTTTTATACTCGTAAATGTAGATGTCATGTGATCTTTCAAATGAATTAGTTTATTTTTTCGTGCTGTTATAGGCACAATCCGTAGCAGTAACATTTCCAAAACAAGCAAAATTCTGCTTCTCCTTCATCAATACATGCTCATAATATAACCTTGTAATAGACTTAAAAAGCTTGAGCAAAAGAGTAAGAGGTCAAATATCATTGTTTTTGCTACTAAATTCTCGCATTTACATGTCATTGCATTACATTTCTGTATGCACAGGTTTACATATGAGTCCGTCTAAATGTGAAAGCTGCACCCCCACTATTCCTGTCGTTAAAAGGGTGGTGAACCTGTGAAAAAGATGGCTATTGATGTGACAATGATATCTAGGAAATTTAAGATTCAGTTCATGACTAGGTTTTATTAAATCTTTCATATGTAATTAATATCATATGTGGTAATTATCCAAAACTGGACTGTGTCGAGAGATGCTGCGGCTCCACACTTGGCGCTGTGGCAAAGACCAACAAACTTCCGCCAAGTATATTCTGGCTAGAAAGAGTTCGAACTTGTTCTTTATTTGATGATAAAGTACAGGGGAGGTCTACAAGCTCTTTCTCACCTAAATATAGATAGTGGAGGTTTGTTAGCCCTTGCCAGAGTACCCTTTCTTATTGGTATCCTCATTTGCATAAATTATATTATTGAAAATTGTTATTTAAGTTCCTCTGAAAAACGGTATTTTATGTTTTCATGCTTCTTTATGTTCTCATTCTGGACTGTTACTAATATGCAACGAATGCCATCCCAAATCACTTGACTTTTCGTTTTCTTGTATTTGGGGAGACACGAGAGTTATTGGATAAGTCAAGTGTAATGGATTTGGTTATTTAACCTGTATCCTAAATTTCTTTTTAGCTCTTTTAAAAAAAAAAAATTACATCTCTTCAGTAGACCTATTATTGCAAAGATATGCTTTTTGCTCGCCCTCCTTTTTTTTCATCCCAATTATAGTTGAAATGGATATCAAAATATCACTTTAAAACTGAGAACCCTTAAACATGAATATATCTATCTATCTATCTATCTATATATATGTATATATATATTATTATATATATATATATATTATAAATATATTATTATTATCATATATATATATATATATTATTATTATCATATATATATATTATTATTATCATATATATATATAATA
>BOPN01004371.1:0-2500 GCA_017312705.2 Penaeus japonicus | reverse complement strand
TTGCAGACAGGTCAGGTTAGGTTAGGTTACGCCAGGTTACGTCAGGTTGGATCAAGTGTAAGAGGCTGGCCTGTGTTTGTACGCTAGTTAGAGAGAGATTTTTTTTTTTTGGGGGGGGGTTGGTTCGATCGCGGGGGGGGGGGTTGTTATTGTTTTCTTTGTTGTTTTTTTGTTATTGTTTTCTTTGTTGTTTTTTTTACGGTCGTTAACATTTCTTTGTCGTCGCCATGATGATAATAAACATTCTTGTTTTGATCGCTATCGATGGTGTCATCATTATTATTATTATTATTATTATTATTATTATTAACACCATTTATTATTAGCATCGTCGTTGTTATCATCGTTGCATTGAGCACAAATCCTCAACCATGCATGCCCACTTCCGCAAAGGACAGCGGGCGGACTCGGCGCTTAGATCTCTGTTTGCCTTAGGAATAGGAAACTGACACGCTTAACTAGTCCGTGGCCTGAATACGGACCTTCCTTCCTCGTGTCTTGCTAAGACTCGTTGCAGGATTTGCTTGCTTCATTGCTATGATCGTCACTTTTTTTTCTTTTTCTTTTTTAGGAAGAAAGCAAATAAGGGAAATGAGGGAGATATGTTGATGATAGACGCATACGGAACAGCATATGGCATAGGTATTGTAGTTTTTGTGTGTCCGTGCTTTATTTTTTTTTCGTTTTAAAATAGATGTATGGGTTACTTTCTCATTCGGAAAAAAATATTGGAAACTGAAGTATTGTTACCTTGTCATACTAAATGTGTTGACTGGATGATCATTGCGAAATTATTTCTCAATTACTTTTAAATCTCTTTTAACATTTTCACAATGAACTGTGGTTGTCCCCTCCGGTGTTTCAATAATTTAAATTGCTTTTGTGTGTGTGTGTGTGTGTGTTTTAGAGACAGAGACAGACAAGAGACAAAAGACAGAGAGAGAATTAATTTCTTCAACTCATTTCCTCAGCTCTTATCATGGGCAGGCCTGCATTTCCCCCACACACACATTTTTCTTCCCCGGCTCATTGCTGACTCGTTCGAGCTCTTTCGCTCTCGTCAGCTGTGATAAATGAGCACGTGACGTAGCGAAAAGCCCGAGGCCGTTTAGCGAGAAAGAAAAGCGAAAGCAGGAGCCAGATAAGTAACTTTGTTGAAACTCTTGAGTGAAAGAGCAGGGGGGGGGGGGGGAAATCGAGAGGTCGTGGGCTGACTTTGGTTTTCGGCGAAATTAGTTTTTTTTTTATGTGTGTGTGTGTGTGAGAGAGAGAGAGAGAGAGAGAGAGAGAGAGAGAGAGAGAGAGAGAGAGAGAGAGGGGGGGAGAGAGGGGGGGGGGGGGGGAGAGAGAGAGAGAGAGAGAGAGAGAGAGAGAGGTGGGGAGATGGTGATGGGGAGGGAGAGAGAGAGAGAGAGAGGGAAAGGAAGAACGAGAGGATGAGAGAGATGGGGTAGGGGAGGAGTAGAACGAGAGAGAGAGAGAAGAGTGAGAGAGAGAGAGAGAGAGTGAGCGAGCGAGAGAGCGAAGATGGTGTCAACCAGTAGACTTAAATGAACATACTACCTCATAAATCAATAAAGAACGAGGCACTCACATACTCAAAGGGCTGTGTCAATTGCCGCGGGTGCTTCCTTCATTTTCGTGTCTCGCTGTGGACTCGGAAACCCTTGCTTTTGTTTGCTTCCGTGTGTTTTGAATTCCTGTCCTCCAGTTGACCTAACTCGTGAGTGCAGTTGACCTTCCTATGGCAATTTCTAGTAGGGTCATGTGGTTCAGACGCTCAGTCCTCCCTTCCTGTTGTGATAAGTGGCCTGGAAGTTTAGTGAGAGTATATTTTCTTATTCATTTTATGTTTTTTTTTTAATTATTTTTATTGTCTTTTTGTTCAGTAGGATTATTTTGGTTTCATCGTCATATTCTTCTTTTCTTATTTTTGTCTTTGTTTCTCTTATTTTTCTAATAGTACTTGTCATCTTGTTTCTCCTATTTTATTTATTCTCTGCTTCTTCGTCCTCTTTTATGTCTTATTCTCATAGTATCTGCATGATCGTCACCGTGCAAGATGTTGCATAAGCGCGACAAGCGTATTTCGATCTAATTGCATCCCCCCCACCCCCCAACCTCACGCCACCCCCATATTGTCATACGAGTGTATTGTGAATCACAACGTCGGTCTTTTTCTTTCTTTCCTTCTTTATCTCTGCAGTCCCATGGTTTTGTTTATTTTCTTTCTTTCTTTCATTATCCCTGCAGTCTCATGGGTTTGTTTATTTTCTTTCTTTCTTTCATTATCTTTGCAATCTCTGGGGTTTGTTTTCCTCTGGGTGTAGTAGTGGTGATGTCGATTACGTAAATTTTAAACCATATTGTTATTTTTGTTCATCATTTCTATTTCTGTCTTTATTTATAATATGCCTCTTTATTTGTGGCCAGCAGCTTAATCTTCTTTATAACTACATACTTGACGTTTAGCCGCATACACATTATACTGTTTATAGCA
>BOPN01004370.1:117500-120000 GCA_017312705.2 Penaeus japonicus | reverse complement strand
CCTCTCTGTCCCATTACCGCTCTCCTTTCCTCTCCCTCTTTTTTTTCTCTCTCTCTTCTATACTTCCTCTTCCCTATCCTCTCCATCCCCCTCCCTCTTTTACTCCTTCTCCTCCTTCCCTCCCATTCTCCCCTCTTTCTTTCCTTTTCTGCCTCCCCCCGTCGAAAGATCTCCTCTCCCGCCCCTCTTCCCTGCCTCACTCCCAACCCCCCGCCCCCTTCGTCTGCAGTCAGCCGTAGTGACTTCGTCGATGTTTTTTCCCCCCTCTCTCCCCACCCCCTCTCCCCCACACCCTCACTCCCTCCCCTCTCCCTCTCTCTCGACCGGTCAGCATCAGACCCTGAAATATGGCCACCAACCATAAAACCTCCGCCCCCCCCTCTCCCCTCTCCCCTCTCCCCTCTCCCCTCTCCCCTCTCTCCATGCTCTTTCCATGCCCCCCCCCCCTCCCTCCTCATTCCTGCTCTCACTCTCCCCCTCTCCGTTTCTTCTTCCTTCTTCCCTTTCGTCTCCTCTCTCATCTCCTCTTCCCATCTGATTCTTTCTCTCCTTCTCTCCCTAGCTCTCTCTGTCTCCCTCCCTTCCTCTTTTTTCTCTTCCCAGCACTTTTTCTCCTTCCTTTTCGCCCCCTCTCACTTCCTCTCACCCCTCGCCTGTCCCCCAGTGTAAACCTCTTTCTTTCATCACCCTCTCACTCTCTCTTCCTACCTCCCCTCCACTCCCGTGGCTTCTTTCCTCCCCCTTCCTCTCTCCCCTCTCCCTCACCTCGTCTCCCTCTATCCTTTAGCCCTCTCTTCCTCCTCCATCTCTCTCTCGCTCTCGCTCTCTCTCCGCCTCCCCCTATTTTTCTTTCTTTCTTTTCTTTCTTTTTTGCTTTCTTTCTCTCTCCTTCAGCCCTCCCTCCCTCTCTTCCTGCCTCCCTCCCTCCCTCCCTCCCTCCCTCCCTCCCTCCCTCCCTCCCTCCCTCCTTCCCTCCCTCCCTCCCTCCCTCCCTCCCTCTCTCCCTCCCTCCCTCCCTCCCTCCTTCCCTCCCTCCCTCCCTCTCTCCCTCCCTCCCTCCCTCCTCTCCCTCCCGCCTTCCCTCTCTCTTTTCTCTTACTCTTCCTCTCCCATTCGCTTCTCGCCAAAAGCTATAACGAGGACCACGCCAATGTACTTCATCTCCCGCGACTTCCGGTGAAGGATAAGGACTTTTACGGTTTCGATTTTTATGTCTTGAGTGTGTCTGCTTGTTTTGATTTTGTTTGTTTTGATTTTGTTTTCGGGGTTTCGAGCTGTTTGGGAGGGAAGGGGAGAGAGGTCGGGAGAGAGGAGGTGGCGGGGGGGCGGGGGGTGCAGGCGAGTAAGGTAGATTACTTTTTTTTTGTTTTTTTATATGTTGGTTTGTGTGTTTCGTTGCATAGCATCAATAAATGCGTATATGCCTGAGTATGAATATATGCTTTTGATATCTAGTGTTTATGGGCTTGCAACTCAAGCAATATCGAATTACTGTCTGCGACAACTTCCTGCAACAACCTTCAATAAACATCAAAGTTAAAGCAGATTCCTTATTTATATACTTACACGTAGACACACACACACACACACACACACACACACACACACACACACACACACACACACACACACACACACACACACACACACACACACACACACACACACACACACACGTAGTTACTGGCAAGTATTAATCCACAAAGGAAAAGGATGAGCGACATGGTACGAAGGGGTAAGAACAAGAAAGAGAGAGAGAGAGAGAGAGAGAGAGAGAGAGAGAGAGAGAGAGAGAGAGAGAGAGAGAGAGAGAGAGAGAGAGAGAGAGAGAGAGAGAGAGAGAGAGAGAGAGCAAGAGAGACAGAAGAGAGAGAGAGAGAGAGAGAGAGAGAGAGAGAGAGAGAGAGAGAGAGAGAGAGAGAGAGAGAGAGAGAGAGAGAGAGAGAGAGAGAGAGAGAGAGAGAGAGAGATAAAATACAAGAGGGCCAGAAAGAGCGAGAGAGCGAGAAAGACAGAAAGAGAGAGAGATAAAAAAACAAAAAAAAACAAGAGTCAGAGAGAGTGCAAGAAAGAAAGCGAGAGAAAGAAAGTGAGAGAGAGAGAAAGAGAGTGAGTGAGTGAGTATAAGACCTTCCTATATCTAACCAGATAAACGAACTTCCCTGAATCTGAAATCGATAAAGAAATAAAAGAAATTCAAGTATTTTTCCCCCCATCTAGAAAACCTCGGAAAAAAAAGGTTTGTCTTGATAGGAAAGCATCTTCGAAGCCTCTCAAAGGTCAGGAGGTCACACGAAGGAAGGTGTTCTGGAGTAAGAAGAGGAAGAGGAGGAAAAGGAAAAAGAAGAGGGAGAGGATAAAGAAGAAGAGGAGGAGGTGGAGGAGGAGGAGTGGGAGAAGGAGGAAGAGGAGGAGGAGAAGGGGGAGGAAGAGGAGGAGGAGGAGGAGGAGGAGCATTAATAGGACATTAAAAGACGGAAGATGAGGAGAAGGCGGAAGA
>BOPN01004370.1:87500-90000 GCA_017312705.2 Penaeus japonicus | reverse complement strand
AGGAGGGGGAAGGGAAGGAGGGAGGGGGAGAGGTGGGGAGGGAGGGAGGGTGAAGGAAACTGAGGGGTGGAGGGAGGGTGAACGAAACCAGGGGAAGGAAGAAGGGGGAAGGGAGGGAAGAAGAGAGGGAGGGATGGAGGGACGAAGGGAGGGAGTGATGGACGGAGGGAGGGAGAGAGGGAGTGAGAGAGGAAGTGAAAGTAGAAAGGAAAAAATGGAGGAATAAGGTAATGGAGGGAAAGAGGAAGGGAAGGAAGAACGGGTAAGGTTAAATGGAGACACGCCTACTTAGATAGATAGACATAGATAGATATATATTTACGTATAGTCACTTATGCAAATAATGAATAAAAGCAACAATAACAACAGCAATAAATCAAATGCACAATGATGATGATAAAAAAAGATAAGATAACATATTAAAAATCATAAGAGAGAGAGAGAGAGAGAGAGAGAGAGAGAGAGAGAGAGAGAGAGAGAGAGAGAGAGAGAGAGAGAGAGAGAGAGAGAGAGAGAGAGAGAGGAACTGACCATCGCCACTCAACTCTGGCACGTGGAAAGCAGGGTAGTGGTGGGGGTGGGGGTAAGGGGTACTAATAAGGCAGTGCCAAGAAGGGGATGGGGTATGGGTACGTGGAAGGGAGAGGGAGTGGGAGGGGGAGGGGAGGGCCACCGCGGCGCCTGGACTTCTGCGATGGCCACAAGGACCACTTCCGTTGTGGTTGTAAGGTTTTTATTGTCCTTCTTGTTTCCTGGAGGGTATTTTCCACTAGGGAGGTTTTAGAAGGGTTCGGAGATGGTATGAGATGCGAGTTACTATACTTCTTTTTAAGTGAGACACGTTGTATTTGTCTCGTTGTAAGTATTTGTATGTCGAACCCTCTACATTTGCATGTCATCTCATCTACTATACATAAGCACAGGAACAAATATTTACAATAAACAGCCTCATAAGCATATATCTAGATAAGAAAATAATATCCAGCAACGCCTCTGAAATATTCTTGGCATACGGTGATATTCCGTAAAGAAAAGAAGCTCTTTATCGATTAAAAAAATACAAACGCAAATGGCTTTATAGTAGTTGTTAATCATCATAATAAACATTATGATTATGATCAAAATATTATCTTTATGATTTCATATACTATTATCATCATCACTAATATCATTATCACTATTATTATTATTATCATTATTATTATCAAACAGTTAAAATATAATAATATCATCATAATAATGATTATAATATATCATTCTGCTAATGATTAATTAAAATCATCACAAAAGCAAAAATAAATACTAACAAAGAAACAACAAAAGAAAACAGGAACGACAACAGAGCAAATCAACAACCAATCTATTCAAAGAACTGATCACACGGTTATCTTTGACACCCCGAAAATCATTGTCATTTCTCCCCTCTCTCTCTCGTCCCCTATTCCACTCGCCCCCTCTTTCCCCTCTCTCCCTCTTCCCCTATTCCACTCGCTCCCTCCTCCCCCCTCCATCTCTCTATTTCTCCCTCCTTCTACCCACTTTCTCACTCATCCCTCCTTCCCCGTTGTATTCCCTCTTTCTTTCTCTTCTCCCTCTCTCCTTCTTCTCTCTCTCTCTCCCTGCTTTTTCTCTCTCTCCCTCTCCCCCTCTTTCCCCCCTCTCTGTTCCCCTTGCCTTCTCTATTCCTTTCTTTTCTCCCTCTAACTTTCTTCTCTTTCTCCCTCTCCATCTCCCCCTACTTCTTCTTTCTCTCCCTTCTTCCCCTCTCTCTCTCCCTCATTTCCCCCCCCCTCGCTCCCTCCATCCCCCTCCCTACCATGTCTCCCTCCCTTCCCCTCCCCTCTCACCCTCCTTCCCCTCACACACAAAAAAAAAGAAAGAAAGAAAGAAAAAAAAAGTAACAATAGGCAAGCCAAACCAATATAAGAAAAACAATTAATTTACCCGCCATTGACTTTGTGGATTAACGAACTGATTAGTGATTCACTTCGCAATTGCTGTTCGCTACGGAGAATGAATCTGTTATCTTGAATGGTGTGCTTATTGCCAAGGTATTTTCCGTGTGCTGTATCTATTTCTGTAGTAGGGTCTATCTATCTGTCTATCTATATGTATGTCTGTCTCGATGTACGTTTTTTTTTTTTTTTCAATGTAGAAATATAATATGTTGTTATTATCCTCGTTATTGATAACATATATATATATGTGTATATGTATGTATATATATTTATATATATATATATATATATATATATATATATATATACATATACATATATATATATATACATATACATCAACTTTCTTTTATCATTAGTATCATTAGTATCTTCATCCTTATTTCGTCAATATCATTACCATTATCATCATCGTTATTCCTAACATTATTATTCTTCCACATATTTCTCCTCATCTTCCCTTCCTTTCAGATTGGATATTCTCAATAAATCAAGTATGTTCGATAAATCTAGGGGGAGGAGGAAACGCAGTAGGGGAAAAT
>BOPN01004370.1:35000-37500 GCA_017312705.2 Penaeus japonicus | reverse complement strand
AATTACAACCAATTACAGACACAAGGATAACAGCGACAAGGTGAAAGAGCTGATAACGTCATCTCGCTTGGTAACCTTCGAGTTCTTACTCCCCCTCCCTCCCTCCCTCCCTCCCCTCCCCTCCCCTCCCTCTTAACCGCCCCCTCCCCCCCACCCAACCCCGTGGAGCCACTCCTCTCGTATAGCCTCCTCCCCCTCCCCCTCCTCTCGTATAGCCTCCTCCCCCTCCCCCTCCTCTCGTATAGCCTCCTCCCCCCTCCCCCTCCTCTCGTATAGCCTCCTCCCCCTCCCCCTCCCCTCCCCCCTCTCGTATAGCCTCCTTCCCCTCCCCCTCCCCCTCCTCTCGTATAGCCTCCTCCCCCTCCCCCTTCCTCTCGTATAGCCTCCTTCCCCTCCCCCTCCCTCCCCCTCTCGTATAGCCCTCCCTTCCTCCCCTCACCCCTCCCTCCTATAGGGCATAGCCTCCCTCTCCCTCCCTCTCCCCTCCTCCCCCCTCTCGTATAGCCTCCTTCCTCTCCCCCTCCCCCTCCTCTCGTATAGCCTCCTCCCCCTCCCCCTCCCCTCCCCCTCCTCTCACATAGCCTCCTCCCCCTCCCCCTCCCCTCCCCCCCTCTCGTATAGCCTCCTATCCCTACCCACTTTCTCTCGTATAGCCTCCTCCCCTTCCCCCTATAGCCTCCTCCCCCTCCCCCTCCTCTCGTATAGCCTCCTCCCCCCTCCCCCCACCCCCCTTCCTCTCGTATAGCCCCCTGACCCCCTCCTCATACTAGGCCTCTCCCTGCTCTCCTCCTCCTCCTCCTCCTCCCTTCACTTCTTTTCTCTTTGTCTCTCAATTTTCTTTCCTCTCCTGTTCTTACTATATTTGCATTTTCTTGTTCATTTTCAATCATTTTTCTTTTTTTCCCTCTTTTTCTTATTATTTCAAAAGTCTCTTTTTTTATCTTTCCTTCGTTCGTATCTACACTTTTCTTTTCTTTTTCTTTTTTTTTTTTTGTTATTTTTTCTTGTTTGTTGTTATGCCTTCATATACGGTCTCCCTCCTCTCTCCTTCTCTCTTCCCTCCCTCATGACAGCTCCTCCCTCTCTCCGTCCTCCATCCTGCACCTTCGGGACCTCCCCTCTCCTCCCTCCCTACCCCTCCCCCCATATCTAGTTTTGAAATCTACCTTCCTTCCAGTAGCCAATCACAGGCCAGATCATTCTCTCTCTCTCTCTCTCTCTCTCTCTCTCTCTCTCTCTCTCTCTCTCTCTCTCTCTCTCTCTCTCTCTCTCTCTCTCTCTCTCTCTCTCTCTCTCTCTCTCTCTCTCTCTCTCTCTCTCTCTCTCTCTCTCTCTCCTTTGTCCCTCTCTCTCTCTCTCTCTCTCTCTCTCTCTCTCTCTCTCTCTCTCTCTCTCTCTCTCTCTCTCTCTCTCTCTCTCTCTCTCTCTCTCTCTCTCTCTCTCTCTCTCTCTCTCTCTCTCTCTCTCTCTCTCTCTCTCTCTCTCTCTCTCTCTCTCTCTCTCTCTCTCTCTCTCTCTCTCTCTCTCTCTTTCTCGCCTTCTCTCTCTCTCTCTCTCTCTCTCTCTCTCTCTCTTTTCATGATCAATATCATTATCTTTATCATCATTAACATTATCATTATTAGCATTGTTGTCATTATTATCCTTATTATTATTACTATTTTCATCATCATCATCATCACTGCAATAACCAATTCTATTGTTTTATTACCCTCATTGTCCTCATGTTTGTTATCAGCATTGTCATCATTATCATTATCATCATCATTATCGTTATCATTATTATTGCTCTTATCATAAATCTATATCATTATTGTTCTTATTATTTTTATTATATTTTTATCATTATAATTATCTATATCAATGTCATTATTATTACTACCATCATTATTATCATTATCACCATTATTACTATTAATTTTGCTGTTATTATAATTGTTTTGTTGTTACTATTTTCAGTATTATCATTATCATTATCATTATCTTCATTATCATCATTATTATCATTGTTTTGATTAGTATTGATATCATTATCATAATTATTATCATTATTATCATTACCAATATTATAATTATTATCAATATTACCGTCAATACCATTATTTTTAGTACTACCTTCACCATTATCAGTATCATGATGATAATGACAGTAATGATAATGATAGTACACAGAATGACAATAATCATAATGATAGTAATGAAGAGGATAATAGTCTTGATGAAATACGGAGGTAATTAAGATAACAATACTGATAAGGATAAGGATATCAGAATTGCTAGTAATGATCACAATGAAAGAATGATGATAGTTAAAATGCACTGATAAAACTAATGATAAAAATGACAGTAACGATAACAATGATATTATGTTAGTTAGGATGATAGCAATAGTATGATTAGCATAGTAAAGGTGACGGGAAAAATGTTAATCTTTACAATGGTTGATTATTACGAAATGGGACTTTATGACAGTACCCAGAGGAGTAATAATGATTATGAT
>BOPN01004370.1:15000-20000 GCA_017312705.2 Penaeus japonicus | reverse complement strand
AAAAAAAAAAAAAAAAAAAAAAAACTTCTATAAAAAATAAACAGAAACTTCCTCTTGAGAAACGAAGCAATATCCACCATTTCGGACCAGATCCTATCAACAGGTTGTAAGAAGTTGCGTCATATGCAAGGCAGAATTTGTACTCCGGAAGACAATAAAACATCAATGTCCAACGCCCCCGGCTCCCTTTGAAACCTGTTAATGAATATAAAAACGGGAAAAAACGAAATAAAAAAGGGGAAAAGGGTACAATTATTTTTCAATTGTTTAAAGCTATGTATCATTATAGCACCTTTGGTCCGTGTGTTATAAACCATCCACGCTGTTTTTTTGTGTTTTTTTTCTTCTTTCTTTCTTTTCTTATCCCTCTCCTTCAACGCTTTTTTTTTCTTTTTTTCTGTTTTTGTTTCCTGAAAAGTCAAAATGCTGATTCCTGCAAACTTGTTTTCATTCTTCCTCTTATTTTCTTTCATTTTACAATTATCATTTCCATTTTTTCTCTTTGTCTTCTTGTTCTCTCATAGCACTTTGAGCCAAGATCAAAATCTCGAAAGGATGGAACCCGCTTCCTAATAATTCCTTGAGGAGGTGAGTTTATTGCGGAAATGCCTCCAGATGATAAGGCGCGGGAGGGGGAGGGGGAGGGGGGAAGGAATGGGGGTATGGGAAGGAGGGAGGTAGGGGGGAGAGAAGGAGAAAGAGAGAGAGAGAGAGAGAGAGAGAGGTGGGGGCATTGGAGAGTAAGAGGTGGATGTAGAAGAAAGAGAGACTAAAGGAGAGGAAGAGAAAGAGGGAGGAGAGGGGAAGAGAAGGAGGTAAAAATAGAGGGGAGAAGAAGGTGGAGGTAGATAAGAAAATAAGGGAGAGCGGGGAGAAGGGGGGAGCGGGAGAAGGGAGAGAGGGAGTAAGAGGGGGAGAGGGGGAGAGGGGGGGAAGCGGCCTTGCCAGAGTCGCCAGCAGATACCGATGCTGTGCCTCGACATCCGGGCCTGTGCAAGGGGTGTGTTTGGGTTTCTGTTTTTCATCTTCTTTTGTTTTTTGTTTTCTTTTATCTTTTGCTTTCTTGCTTTGTTTCTTTTCTATGTTTGATTGTCTTTTATCGTATTCTAAGCTCCCCCACCCCCTCTCTCTTTCTCTCTCTATCTCTCTCTCTCTTTCTCTCTCTCTCTCTCTGTCTCTCTGTATCAATCCCTTCCATCCTCACACCCTTACTCCCTCCCTCATGCCCCCCCCCCTCCAACTCTCTCGCTCCCTTCCTCCCTCCCGCCCTCCCCTCACCCATCAACCCTCCCTCTCTCCCACTTTACCTACCCCACTCACCCCCCTTCATCCACTTCCCCCTCCCCCCCTACTCCCTACTCCCTCCAGATCCCCTTCCCCTCCCCTCTCTCTCGCTCTCGCCCTTTTTTGTCTCCTTTTTTATCATAATTTCTCTATTACCAGGTGTCTCTCTCCCGGGGAAGAATATGTCGGTGCTTGTAAAGGCAATTATACGAGCTTTTGATGGGAAATTGAGGGATAAAGTTGACTGATTCCTCCTGGCTCTTCTTCTTCTTGTTTTTATTACGGGGTTTTGCTTTGTTGTTGGTGGCGTGTTGTCGCTGCTGTGTTTTTAGGATTATTACTATTATTATTATCATTATCATCATTGTTATTATTCTCATTATTATTTTTACTATCATTGTTTTTGTTATTGTTTTTTTTTGTCGTGGTTATTACCATTTTTATCATTATTATCATTATCATATGTTTATGACCTGAATACGAGTAACTTCATATTTCTTGATGGAAAGATAATTTTTTTTTTTTTTTTTTTTTGTCCCGAGAGACCTCATTCATGTGTTCTTGACAGATTGGTTCAAATACTTTATGATAATTGGATATTGAGCTTTTGTGTGTGTGTGGAGGGATGTGTGAGTGTGTGTGTGTGTGTGTGTGTGTGAGTGTGTGTGTGTGTGTGTGTGAGAGAGAGAGAGAGAGAATGAGTGTGTGTGTGTGTGTGTGTGTGTCTGTGTGTGAGTGTGTGTATGTGTGTGTGTGAGAGAGAGAGAGAGAGGAGAGTGTATGTGTGTGTGTGGTCGTGTGAGTGTGTATGAATTCGTTTTTTTAATTTTTTTTCTTATTAGCGATTATTGAGAATAAATACTTGAAATATTTGAAAAGAAATGCAATCTCTTGAAATGCCATTCCAGTCATCGAATTAAAAAAAGATAATCATCATCAAATTAGTTCTAGAAGGGGTAGGAGGATCATGAGAAAGAGGATGAAGAAAAGAAGATAGTGATACTAGAAGGAAGAGGGGGAGAAGAGGAATAAGTAAAAAAAAAGAGAAAGTGAAAAAAAGAGATTTAAAATAGTGGAATGCAAAACGAAGATAAAGAAAAAAGAAAGGGTGGAAAAGGGAGATCAAAGGAAGAAAAAAAACAAATAATGAGAGAAGACAGTAAAAAAAAAAAAAAAAAAAAAAAAGTATATGGAACCGGACAAAAAATGGAAAAAAATATCAGTCATACAACATATATTAGTAATCCTTTAGCCAGCGATATCAGTCAGCCAGCCATTAACATCAGTCACTAAGCCCCTAAATTCAGTGACTAAGCCTTCCTTTATCGCCCCTTCAGCCTTCGATATCAGTAGCTCATCCAATGAATATCAGTCCAGCCATCCAGTTCTCTCTCCTTCTACCCTCCTTCCTTCTTTTTTCTTTCATTCTTTTTCTTTTTCCTTCTTTTCCTGTTCCTCCTTCCTCCTCTTCTGTCTCCTCCATTTCTCCTTCCTCCTTTTCCTGTTCCTCCTTCCTCCTCTTCTGTCTCCTCCATTTCTCCTTCCTCCTTTTCCTGTTCCTCCTTCCTCCTCTTCTGTCTCCTCCATTTCTCCTTCCTCCTTTTCCTGTTCCTTCTTCCTCCTCTTCTGTCTCCTCCATTTCTCCTTCCTCCTTTTCCTGTTCCTCCTTCTTCATCTTCTGCCTCCTCCATTTCTCTTTCCTCCTTTTCTTGTTCCTCCTTCTTCATCTTCTGTCTCCTCCATTTCTCCTTCCTTCTTTTCCTGTTCCTCCTTCTCCATCTTCTGTCTCCTCCATTTCTCCTTCCTCCTTTTCCTGTTCCTCCTTCCTCCTCTTCTGTCTCCTCTATTTCTCCGTCCTTCTGTTGTATTTCCTCTTCGGCTCCTCCTCTGATCCTCTTCCTCTTTGCTTTGTTGTCGGTTCCGTATTTTTCTTATAATCTTTACTCTTTCATACATCGTAGTTATTCTATTTCTATCTTGTTTCATTTTATCTGTTAGTCTTCTCCGCTTCTCCCTCCTGTCATTTTCTTCTCTCTCTCTCTCTTTACCTCTCATCTTCCTTTCCTCCTTCTCTTCCTCCTCCTTACTCTCCCCCCTCCTTCCTTCTCCTCCTCTTAACCATACTTCCGTCTCACTCTCCCTTCCTCTTACTCCTCTATCTTTCCATTCATTCTTTACTCTTTCCCCTTATCTATATGTCCATCTATCCATTCTCCTCCTCCTTCTTCTTCTTCCTCTTCTCATCCTCATCCACCTCCTTTTCCTTCTCCTCCTCCTCCACCACCGGCTTCACCTCCTCTTCCACCACCACTTCCACCTCCACCTCGTCTTCCTCCTCTACCTCCACCTCTACCACCACCACCACCTCCACCACCACTACCTCCACCTCCACCTCCACCTCCACCACCTCCACCCCCACCTCCACCTCCACTTCCACTTCCTCCTCTACCTCCTCTTCCCTTCCGTCCCTCCACCCGCCTCAGCCTTCCACCCTCTTAGCAGTGTGTGGGCCGGAGAAACCCACTCTATAGTTTACCCTTCACGTTTCACCCTCGCCACTCATAGGGACTTCAGCTGGAGCAATGAATGAGATACGGGGATCTCATAATTTTCCAGTTATTTGCGTCCCTTTCTCTGAATATTTCGTTTGTTGGTTTGTGTGTGTGTGTGTGTTTCTTTCGTTTGTTGTTGTTTATTTGTTGTTTGTTTGTTTGTGATGTTTGTGACTGTTGTTGATTTGTAGAGAATGATTATCATTATTATTTTATTTATTTATTTATTTTTATTATTTTTTTCTGCGTTTTTGAAACTTTTTTTTTTGTATTATCATCGTCTTCATAATCATCGCCCGTGTTGGAATGCCATTATATAATTATTACTTTTTGAAAAGAAATAAGCAATTAATCTCGACCCTCATCCCCTCCCCCCGAGAAAAACTTAATTTACCTTCCTCAAGAAAATAGAGAAAGAAGGAGAGTAAAAAGAAAAAAAGAGAAAAAAAAAACTCTATTTGATCAAGGTTGCAAGTGATATTCGGTGATTAAGTTGTTGCCAGACGCGACGGCTACGAGAAGATGGAAGAGGAGAAGAAGCAGGATTATAGAAGTAGAAGAGGAAGACCGCAAGAAAGATGAAGAAAAGGATAATGACGAGAAGAAGAGAGAGGAAGAAGAGTACGAAAATGAGGAGAAAGAAGAGGACGAAAGAGAGGACTTTTTTTTTTTCTCTCTCTCTCCTCCTCCTCCTTATCAGTCTCCCTTTCCTTCAGCACCTTACTCGAACACAGACATCTGGTTGTGGCAACACTGAGACAGTCAACACCAGCGGAATGTGTAGTGTGATTGGGTCTTGCCAATTAAAGATCCATTAAGGAAGGGACTAAAAACCCAAAGACACGGGGCATACATAGTAATGATTTTAATACGCACATCTGGAGTGTCTTAAAGTCGAAGGGGGGGGGGGGGATATATATAAGGGGTCTCTCTTTCAAGATTGGATTGAAGGATTAAGGTTGTATGTATGTGTGTATGTATGTATATTCTTAGGTGGATATGAGACTGATCGGGAAGCGCTGTGAGGGAATGGATTGTCGTGGAGGAGGTCTGGAAGGAAGTGATGAAAGAGGGAGGGAGGGAGGGAGAGAGGGAGAGAGAGAGAGAGACAGAGGGAGGGAGAGAGGGAGAGAGACAAAGGGAGGGAGAGAGGGGGGAGAGAGA
>BOPN01004370.1:0-2500 GCA_017312705.2 Penaeus japonicus | reverse complement strand
AATTGATATGCATCTTCATATAAACACACACACACACACACACACACACACACACACACACACACACACACACACACACACACACACACACACACACACACACACACACACACACACACACATATATATATATATATATATATATATATATATATATATATATATACATAAAGAGAAGTAAAAAACCCAGGCACCCCCCCAAACACACGCATTTATTACCCACCGACATCCATATTGTATTATAAATGAGCTACCGTTCCAAAAGCTACCAACGCCCCCCCCCCCCCCCCCCCCCCACACACACATTTCTAACTTCCCAAATAACGAAGTCATGATCACGTTCTGTAGATAATGAATATATAGACGACTTCCCCAGACCTCCATTTGTAGCGTTCGGAGCGTCGTTACGGTGAGCCGTTGTATTACCGTATCGACAAGGCTATTACCAAGCTTCGAGACCGTCCGACTGACTGTCAGGACCAAACCGGTAATCTATAACCATTTACAAGCTTATCAATCACACTTTGGCTGGTCTGGACTAATCACACTACCCAATAAACATGGATATTGACTTGTTGATCAGATGATTAAATAATTTTAGAAATATACATTTCGCATTTGGCATGAAATGCAGATATGCACATGGTTCACCTCACAGGCATTTGTCTAGATGCATTTGCCAGCTGTCTAGTAAACAGTTTCTCCTTTGAAACGGGTTCTATTTGTCTTTGGCTCTAATTCAATATTTCCATGTTTGTTCACGTAAGCTAAAGGAAGGGATGATTTTCAGTGTTTTTGAAATTTTGTGACTTTATTTATGAATTTATCTAATTATTGATAATTGTTACCCATATCATGATCATTTTTATTAGCATCATTCTGAAAACTATTCTCCCTATCAGTATTATTATTGTCGTTTTTTTCTTTTTTTCTTTTAATTCTTTCTTATCACAGGTGTCGCTGTTATCCATCATTGTTATCCATCATTGTTATCCATCATCTACTGTTGATTTCAACTTTTCAGCACGTGGATTTCCGCTTGCTTAGCCGAGGTAACACCGAATAGGGGAGTCCCAGATCACATCATATTTATGACTAATTATATGATTTGTTAATTAGATTACCCTCATATCATACAAGAGAGAGCAAAGACACTGAACAAAATTTCTTTGGTAAAACATGTTAGCATCGCTACTGAATATTTATATATTTCCATTGATCTAACTATTAATATATATATATATATATATATATATATATATATATATATATCTGTATCCTCTCTTTGTCTTTCTTCTATCTATGTTTTATGTACCTGCCTCTTTAGTTGTGCATGTATTTATCTATACATATCTATCTACCGTATATATTCACATGCAGTGCAATAATCATAGTGTCATCCGTTTTATCATTTCATATCGAATATATGGCTACGTGAACATACGAAAGCGCACACATGTATATATGTACAAACTATATTAATGTCAATAATGATAATGATGATAATGATAAGTGGTAATGATAATAGTAAAAATAATTATAATGATAATGAAGATGATATTGCCAATAATAATAATAATAATAATAATAATAATAATAATAATAATGATAATAATGATAATGATAATAGTAAAGATAATAATAATAATGACAATGACAATGATAAATAGATAGTAAAATAATGGTATCTTGATGATAATGATAATAATATTACCAATAAAATTATAATTATGATAATGATTATAATAATAATAGTAATGATGATGATAATTACAACGTTAACAATAATGATGACAACATTACTAATACTCATAATGAAATGAATATCAATCAATGACAGCAACGGTAATATTATCAGTAATAATGATAATGATGTTGATGATAAGCATGATAATCATAACGAGAATAATCTTGATCATAGTATCCCTATTGATTATTCAAAAACAATATAACATAACTTTTGGATTCTGTGTGTAACCTAAATCTTCCATAATTTCGAAAATAATGGAAATGCATAATTGAAGTCTATTTTCTATCAAAGATCTTGCCGATAAAAAAATTAGCTTTATTAAGTTTATTATTATGATATCACAGATGCACATACGTAATGTGACAGAAAGATATGCACAAAAAAAAAAGAAAACAAAAAGATAGATAAATAGACAGATCAATAAATACTTGGATAGAAAGAAAAGTAAACATTCACATAGGCAAATAGATAAACGATATGTAGACGATAAGATAAATAGATAGACAGAGCAACAGATAGTGAAAGAGATCCATCATCAATCTAATCCTTCACCTTTTCTCCTTCGAGTATCCTAGTGAGTCACGGGTCATAAGCGTCGTGGCTGATTCAAGAGACACTGCTAATGCCGAGGCACTTCCCGTTGCTCTCGTTAGCCGCGGTGCTTCGTCAGGGAAATGATCGGGGGGATGTGTGTGTGTGTGAATGGATGTTTATATACATGTGTGTGTACATATATATATATGTATATAT
>BOPN01004369.1:120000-127081 GCA_017312705.2 Penaeus japonicus | reverse complement strand
TATATATATATATATATATATATATATATATATATATATATATATATATATATGTACATACGCATGTGTGTGTGTGTGTTTATGTGCGCGCGTGTGTATGCGCGTGTGCATGTGCATATATGCATATACGCACACAATACTTCCAAATCAGTCAGCCATTCGCACATAACTGACCTCGACAAAAAGCATCTCATCTCCCGAGTTCAAAAGCCACTCGACCTGATCTGATGCTGTCTCTCTCCATCTCTCAGGACACCATGTCACCCGTCCGCCCGTCGCCCCTCGCGCAGAAGGAGAGGGTGAGTCCATGAGTATTTTCATTTAATCGAGGGAGTCAGACATATCTATTTGATGCTTATTTATATACACACTCGATGTCATAGATGGATAGATAAGTATGTATATACGTAATGTTTGATTAAATCTTAACTACGTCTTCTTAATTTTTTTCTTTTTTTTTCGCCTCCAGGATCCTATGTCTCCTGCCCGGCCGTCTCCGTTGGCGCAGAAGGAACGGGTGAGTTTGACCTTCCGGTTGTGACGTCATGTGAGCGCCTCCCAGCTGTTGTGGCTCGGGTCATCGTAATAGAAAACGGGGTTTGAGTCTGTTCATAAACGGGGATTGAATCTGTTCATAAACGGGGATTGAGTCTGTTCATAAACGGGGATTGAATCTGTTAATAAACGGGGATTAGATCTGTTGATAAACGGGAATCGAACTTGTTATTAAACGGGAAAGTTTAAATACGACATTAAAGTGATTCTTGGTTCTTTTTTATATTGTTTTAGGTAATCGTATTATCTAGGGTGTTATTCAAAAGTCTCCTTTTTCCTGATAGAATAATATTATTCTGTTTCTTAGTTTTATTTTCATCTTATTTTTCAACAATGACCTTGAATCCTGCTGGGAAGTGATCACATGTTTCCTGTTACGAAATAGATAAAAAGACGGTTAGCTACATTAATTTTTCTATATAAAGAGCTTTATATACGAATAGGTTTACTTACAAAAAAAAAAAAAAAAAAAAAAAAAGCTTGTGTTTACAAAATTAAATGGATGCTTAGGTACAGAAGAAAAAATACAAAATATATTTTAATTCGAAATGCTTCACTACAGCTGACAGCTCTAATCTTCTTTGCTATGCTATGTGTCTTTATTTTTATATTATCATTCTTTGCTTCAAGAATTTCAACATAATCATTCCTTTAAAATGTTGATACATCTGCTTTTCTGGTCCTTCTTTGACATAGTCTGGAGTCCCTTTCCTCAATGGAGAAAAAATAAATCAAATTCAAAATCAAAATTTCTCAATGTGTCCCCCGATGAAAGTACGCAAGAGTTTCATTTTTCCAAAAGTCAGATTATTAGAAAATGGAATAGATATTCTGAATTCGGATACACGTATATTTATATATTTCTAAAATACTTATCATATGAATTGGCAATTAACGTATTCACCTTTACATCCCCCCCCCCCCCCTTTCCCCCACTCCGATATTTCCCCCCCAACCCCTTCCCCCCCTTTACCCCCCTCCCTCCCCCATTCCACCTTTATTTGTTTCCTGTAGGACCACTCCTCGCCAACACCGGTCCGGTTATTTATGCAAAGGGTAAGTTTGTCTGTTTATTTCCCTCCCCCCCCTTCTATCCTTCCTCTCCCCCTCTCCCTACCTCCCCCTTCCCCCCCTTTGTTCATAAGGGGCTTTTATTCTGGTCAATGATGGTCGTTTTTTTGTTTCTTTGTTTTTTATACCATTTCCCATTCTACTATTTGTTTCTTATGAGATGTTCTGCTCTGTCTTTGCGGGTGTTTTTGTACGAGTTGTTATTGTTGTTGCTTTGTGGTATGTTTGCAATGCTCGTGGTTGAGTCTGTTTGGTTATTCAGTTATTTATTTATCATTACGTTTGATTTTTACTGTTGGCATTTACGTGTTTGTGTTCTTTTTATCATATTCTCGATCTATTTTCCTTTTTCTGTCTCTCTCTCCATCTTTGTATCTCTGCATTTTTCTCTTTCTGTCTGTCTCTCTCTCTTTCATTTTCTTTCTCGTTCTGCTTCTATCAAGTTCATTCTCTCTCACTCTTTCTCTCTCTCTCTCTCTCTTTCTCTCTCTCTCTCTCTCTACATATATGTATATATATATATATATATATATATATATATATATACATATATATATATATATATATATATACATATATGTATATTATATGTATATATATGAATTTGTATATATATACACACATATGTATAAGTATATGTTTCTACATGTTAGTACTGTCTCATTTTCACCTTACTTATTTGCTTGTATCGGTATCTTTATCATGCGCTGTATTAATCAAAGCATATTTTCCGTAAAAACGAAGCCTTTATTCTAATTCTATATTAATTTCCTAAGATAAACTTCTATGAAAAAAGTTTGTACATTTTCCCGCTCGGTTCTCTAAAGTCGGATTAAGTATCACAAGAATAAGAAAGAGAAAAATAAATGCGATAAATAAAGGATGATATATTTTTGATATCAAGAAGATTAACCTGATTGGATTTCAACACTTGATTAGTATTCATTTATGATTGTTTAGTGGATAATTTGCATGATTAAAAAAAAAAAAAAAAAAAAAAAAAAAAATAATTCATTTTTGTAAAGGGGGATTAAAACAATTGTTTTATATTTAACAAAGTGTTTTGCTGCTTGTTTTTTGTGTGTAAAAGTTAATCAACCTTAGATTTAGATACAAATTTTGAGAAATTTTGAGTATATATTTTGTTTTTTCTTCAACGCCACCCCATACTATTATTTTTCTCGGATTTGCTATATAAAAAAATAAAAAAAAGTAACTATCAGATGAAGTTTACTCATAAATCCTTAATTGGTTTGGTCAAATAGAATCCGAGAATATCTAATTAGATTGGCGTGGCTTGATGAATTATTATAGAAGAATAGCTTAGTTGTTAATACTGACATTTCACGAAACACGCCCAGATGCAATGATATTTTAGTTACCCCATCCAACCTTCACAAAAATACAGTGATAAGGAAGATATCTCAAAATTATATATAAATTAAAAAGATAAAACTCATTCTACTACATGTATCTTACTTCAAGATGGTGTGAGCTATTTTTTCTAACTAATAACGAACTTAGAAGACACATTTAACCCATCTAATTTGATGAAAACGAAATTATACCAAACAGTCGTAAAAGAAAACGGAAAAACATTGTAAACTATTCGGACAAAAACTAAACACTAATTCGATATAATTCGTATTTAGAACGATTAAGAAAAAAAGTATACACACAGAAATAGACAAATGAATAAATAACATTTGAGAAAGTAAATAAAAGAATGACGAGGAAATAAATAAGACTAAAAATTCAACAAAAATTCTACACACGCCATACGTAGCTCTCACAAGACATAAGAACAACTTCGCTAACTTCTGCCATATATCTGAGGATATATATATTTTTTTTTTAAATGTTATGACGCAGAATTCTACAGTCTTGTCTTCTCTTTAGGATACAAGATCACCGTGCAATGTAAAGCCATCACAAATTATCATGAGAGACCGCGGGGTGAGTCGTGAGGTTAGGCGTCATGCATATAAAGTGTGTTTTTTTTTTTTTTTTTCTTTTTTTGATCGTTTTTATATTGGTCAGTCGCATGTGGATTTTTGCGATTTTTTTGGAGTTCTATTTCTTTTATTTTGAGCGTCTTTATGCTTTTATTTGGGTTTTATTGGTCCCTTTTTTACCAAATGCTTTTTTTTCATACCGAACCCCAAAATTCCCGTTTTCTTTCGCTTCTTTGTATTTGAAGCGCCCGTTTTCTTTCGTCGTAAAAAGTTCCCGTTTTCTTTCACTTTCCTGGTATGGAAATCCTCGTTTTCTTTCGTGTCCTTGTCCATCAAATTTGTATTTTTTTCGTCTATGTATGTCGTTCATTCATTTTATTCATTCTTCATTTGTTTATTCATCTCTCACTCATTTGTTTATGTAGCTCTTCTTACGCGTGTATCAGTGTTCCTTCTTGTTGTTTATCTGTCACGGTATATACGCTTATATTTTCCTTCGTTATTGCATGTGTCGTCTTTATCGCATTGTATTACCCTTTTGCCTTCGATCTTATACCTTCTTCCGGCGATGCAGATTTCCAACGAAGGTGAGCTTTGATTACTTAAGAATAAGAAA
This sequence comes from Penaeus japonicus, assembly GCA_017312705.2. Lineage (NCBI taxonomy): Eukaryota > Metazoa > Arthropoda > Malacostraca > Decapoda > Penaeidae > Penaeus > Penaeus japonicus. The sequence continues at coordinate 122,884 of BOPN01004369.1, read as the reverse complement.
AAAAAAAATCCGTTTCCCCTTTCTATTTATATCCCTTTTTAATTTCTTTTTTTTTTTCGTCTTCGAGATCTTTTTTTTTTTTTCGTATTCGCTGCATCCGTCTTTTGTTTCTACCTATACCAACCCCGAATTAATTATCATCTTTAAACACCTCTTTTATCACTTTTTTTTTAAGTGATAACAGCAGTATGTTCCCGATCTGCGGTGACTCCTGCAGGATAAGAAGATTTAATTACTTTTTCCCATCTTTTTTTTTTTTTTCTTCCGTAATCAAATATCATTCTGTAATTTGTTATTTTTTTCCATATTCCACTTCTTCTTCAGCTTCTATATGTCCTTTTTATATACTTTTTTCGATAATATATTTGTGATTTTTTTTTTTTTTTTTTTTTTTTTTGAGATTCACGTAACATTTTTCAAATGGATTTTTTTTCTACCCTTTAAATATACATCCCTAAGCATATTTTTGCGTCCTTTTCAAATATATTTTGATCTTTTTAAACATTTTTCGTCATACAATTTCTCTCTTTCCCTATTTACAAGTGTTCTAACTTTTATATTCAATTCATAAAAAAAGAACCCCACTCCAAGACCTCTATCTATCAATCAACCTATCTATCTATCTATCTATCTATTTTTTCTTAAATATCACATTAACATCAACTCCTCCGAACTCCTATCATTCACCCAGCATTATTATTATTATTATTTTTTTTTTTTTTTTTTTTTTTTTTTTTGAGGGTTAATATCAAATCAACTTTTTTTTTATGCTTCATCTCTCTCCTCCTTCTTCCACACCTGCAGCAATATCCAGAACCACGCTCTCCCACTTCCCCCCGCCCTTCTTCTCTCGTCTTCAAGGATAAGGTAAGATAACACTCGGAAGGCATTGAGTTGAGATGAAAGAAAAAAAAAGATAAGAGTCACAAATTTAGTTGCGTTTTTTTCCTGTGCTTTGTGTCTTATGTTTGTGATTTTTTTTTTGTGAGACAAGTAGCTCCAATAATATATGTATATATGAATACTATGTGTGTGTATATATATATATATATATATATATATATATATATATATATATATATATATATGTGTATATATATATATATATATATATATATATATATATATATATATATATATATACATATAATGATAGAAAAGTAATTAATTGCATTACAATTTCGGGTTAACTGTGGCTTAGATTTGTGACCTGTTCTTTTTTCATAGTCATTGGTGTTGTTTATTTTGTGTGTGTCAGTCTCTGTTCTCTTCAAAAGCACATTTGTTTGTAGTTTTCTTTGGTCTGAATTAGTAATATTTATATTAATGCTGATTTTTTTTATTTTTCTTATTTTTTTAGAACTATTAGTATCATTGATATGGATTTAATTTTCTTGTTTTTATTCTTTAGAACTATTGTCATTTTTTAGATGTTCTAGAAAATTATATGTAAAGTCAATAGGTTAGAATAGGGGGAAACAGCGTGGTATGGCTGACTCTCCAAAGCATTAAGTGCAGAAGAGCCAACAAGTGCAAGGTAAACATGGATGAAATTCTGCTGGAAAGCAAAGTGGACAAGCAGAAATAGGCAAAGACACGCACACGGACACGGGTGAACAAATGGACACGGTTACACAGTTGGACACGGATACACAAATGGACACGACCCCACACAAGACATGGGAAATAACTCTTTAAGCGTTTGGACACTCCCACTTACACGTGCTCAGACCCACACACGCACGTACGCACACACACACGCACGCACAATACTTGTAAAACAAAAGCCTAATATCCTCACCTGCTTTTCTGGCTTTGTTTCCGACAGTAATGATCAGATTGCTTAATTAATGCATCATGCAGTTAATTTCCTGTCGAAAAACACTGCCCTCACACACAAACAATCTAGCGCGCGCACATACCTATGTGTGTATACATATAAATAAATAAATATATATATATATATATATATATATATATATATATATATATATATATATATATATATATATATATATATGCACACACACACACACACACACATATATGTATATATAAACCTGCAATTACGCATACATTTGCTTAATTAACAGCTGCATAAAACTGCCACTGCTTGCTGTATGGCTGCAACACCACAAGCTGAGAGTTACGCCCACCTCATCCACGCAATGTTACTTCTATCTATCTATCTATCTATCTATCTATCTATCTATCTATCTATCTATCTATCTATCTATCTATCTATCTATCTATCTATCTATCTATCTATCTATCTATCTATCTATCTATCTATCTATCTATCTATCTATCTATCTATCTATCTATCTATCTATCTATCTATCTATCTATCTATCTATCTATCTATCTATCTATCTATCTATCTATCTATCTATCTATCTATCTATCTATCTATCTATCTATCTATCTATCTATCTATCTATCTATCTATCTATCTATCTATCTATCTATCTATCTATCTATCTATCTATCTATCTATCTATCTATCTATCTATCTATCTATCTATCTATCTATCTATCTATCTATCTATCTATCTATCTATCTATCTATCTATCTATCTATCTATCTATCTATCTATCTATCTATCTATCTATCTATCTATCTATCTATCTATCTATCTATCTATCTATCTATCTATCTATCTATCTATCTATCTATCTATCTATCTATCTATCTATCTATCTATCTATCTATCTATCTATCTATCTATCTATCTATCTATCTATCTATCTATCTATCTATCTATCTATCTATCTATCTATCTATCTATCTATCTATCTATCTATCTATCTATCTATCTATCTATCTATCTATCTATCTATCTATCTATCTATCTATCTATCTATCTATCTATCTATCTATCTA
>BOPN01004369.1:112500-115000 GCA_017312705.2 Penaeus japonicus | reverse complement strand
CTCTCTCTCTCTTCCCTCTTTTTCCTTCCCTCCCTCCCTCCCTCCCTCCCTCCCTCATCCCCCACTCTTCTCCCTCACTCTCATCAACTCATCTAACCTTCTAGGGTGTGAATGGGAGAGTCACGTTGTCAAAAGGAGACAGACAGTCAGACAGACAGAGAGGAGGGTGAGAGAGAGAGAAAGAGAGAGAGAGAGAGAGAGAGAGAGAGAGAGAGAGAGAGAGAGAGAGAGAGAGAGAGAGAGAGAGAGAGAGAGAGAGAGAGAGAGACAGAGCGAGAGAGAGAGAGAGAGAGAGAGAGAGAGAGAGAGAGAGAGAGAGAGAGAGAGAGAGAGAGAGAGAGAGAGAGAGAGAGAGAGAGAGAGAGACAGAGCGAGAGAGAGAAAGAGAGAGAGAGAGAGAAGAGCGAAAGAGGGGCACCTGACGGGGAGACCCGCCCGAGAAGAGCCCCCTTTACGTCACAAGGGCGATATGGACGTCTTAACCTTGGCAGCGGGTCTTGCCTCGTCTCCCTTGCTCTTGATCTCTTGCTCTTTCGCTCACTCACTCGCTCTCCGTCTTTTTCTTTGTCTCTGTCTGTCTGTTTGTCCCTCTGTGTCTGCCTCTCTCTTTCTTTCTCTCTTTCTTTCTTTCTCTCTTTTCGTTCTCTCTCTCTCTCTCTCTCTCTCTCTCTCTCTCTCTCTCTCTCTCTCTCTCTCTCTCTCTCTCTCTCTCTCTCTCTCTCTCTCTCTCTTTCTTTCTCTCTTTTCGTTCTCTCTCTCTCTCTCTCTCTCTCTTTCTCTCTCTCTCTCTCTCTCATCTTCTTTTCTGCTCTTCTCCCTGTTTCATCTTTTTTTTCCCTTTTTCCACACCCTTTCTCACCTCCTCATTTCTCCTTCGTATTGTCAGCACCTATTTTATCAACCATTTAAAAAAAAAAGAATCACAGTGGGAACTCTCCACCCCCCCCTACCTCCCTTACTCCTCCTCAATCCCCCTAGATCCCCAACCCCTCCTACCCCCCCTCCCCTCCTATCTCTCCCTTCACCTCCTCTCCCTCGATTTCCTCTCCCCCTCCTCATCCCCCTCCCCCTCCCCCTCCCCCCTCTCCTTTTCTCGCTCACTTGCGTAACTTTCGGAAATAGCATACGTCCTCTCACTTCCCCCTCCCTCCCTCCCAACCCTCCCTTATGCCCACTACTTACCTAAAGTCTGTAGGTTCTCTCTCTTTCTGTCTTTGTCTGTCTGTTTGTCTCTATCTATCTATCTATCTACCTTTCTCTCTCTTTCTCTCTCTCTCTCTCTCTCTCTGTGTCTCTTTGTGTCTCTTTGTCTCTGTCTGTCTCTCTCTCTCTCTCTCTCTCTCTCTCTCTCTCTCTCTCTCTCTCTCTCTCTCTCTCTCTCTCTCTCTCTCTCTCTGTCTCTCATCTCTCTCTCTCATCTCTCCTTCACGTAGGGGAAATGTACCAGCCCAAGTAATGCCCAGGTACGCCAAGGTACACCAAGGTACACCTTTGTATGATAAGTTACACTAAATTAAGCTGAAGTGCATTTAGGTACATTGGGATACATCGAGGTACACCAAGGTAAACCAATCTACACCTAAAATAAACCAAGGTACATGCACCCAGCACCTGTACCTGGTTGTACCACACACTTGACACCAGTACCCAGTGACACCTGACACCTGACACCTGACATCCGTACCCTCAAGGATATGACAGAATCAAGTAGTCCATTAATACGAAACTTTTTTCCCCCTCCCTCTTAACCCTTTTATCTCTAGTGTTCTTTCGTCTCTTCATTTACCTTCTTATAGTTTTTTTTTTTGGGGGGGAGGGTTGGGGGTGAAAGGGGGGTATTTTCATTTTATATTATTGGAGTTAATTTGGAGGGAGTAGGGGTCTGAGGGGAAGGGGGGGAGGTAGTGTGTTTGTGTATTTGTGTGTGTGTGTTTGTGTGTGTGAGTTTGTGTGTGTCTGTGTTTCTGTGTCTGTGTGTTTGTGTGTTTGTGTGTTTGTGTGTCTGTGTTTGTGTGTGTGTGAGTTTGTGTGTGCCTGTGTGTCTGTATCTGTGTGTGTTTGTGTGTTTGTATGTGTGTATGTATGTGTGTTTGTGTTTGTATATGGGGAGATGTATATGTGTATGCATGTGTCAGAGAGAGGATAGTGTTTTTTTTTAGTGTGTATATGTATACACACTATGTATATACGTATTTGTTTAAGTACGTATTTGTATGTACATGTCTACGTGAACGTACTCGCGTTCATCCCAACCACGCTGGTCTTATCATCCACATCAAAAAAAAGTTAATTAAAGAGAAACATCAAGGGGTTTTCAAACAGGCATTTCCCTCTTAACTTGGAAAGGAAACCCAGTCCTTAAAAAAAGAAAAAAAAAGAAAAAAGAAGAAGAAGAAGAAGAAAAAGAAGAATTTAAATATATAGTGCAATGTAAGGGAGAATTAGAAAAGAAAGAAAGAGAGAGAAATAAAGGTAGGGAAGAGGGAAAGACCGTATAGAG
>BOPN01004369.1:85000-92500 GCA_017312705.2 Penaeus japonicus | reverse complement strand
GTCATAACAATAGTGATAATATCAGTAAATATCAACAATGAAAAATTTCATCATCATACCGATACAAAAAAAACGATGATAATATAGAAATAATCAAACCATCTAACATTTTGCAAACTTTTGATTAGGATTTACAATCTTTATTTCAAACATCCGGATAGCACGATCGACAAAAGGCGCCTCTAGCGGCCGACCCTTGAACTACGAAATGTAAACAAACGGGCCATGTGGAAGCAAGTGAGAGGCCCTATCATGGGGTGAAATGCATTATGTCGTATCTTATCTTATCTTTTGATGTGGTTATGTTTCGAGGTTGTTGTTTTTTTTAGTCTTGTGAATTGGTGTAGTTGATGATATATGTGTTATCGTTTTCTTTGTTTGGTTGTAATTTTGATAAGGGTGACTGATGAAATGCGTTTTCGTTGTCAAATGTTGAATTATTATTATTATTATTATTATTATTATTATTATTATTATCATTATTATTTGTGGAAATTGTGTAAACAAAATGACATAAGGAATTGATTGATTATTGTCCCTTTATTCCTCTCCTAGAAATACCAGATTTACAAGCGGATACGAAATATGCAATCCTATAATTATAAGATCAGTTGACAAAAAAACTTTAGATACAAAGCTGGTTAAAATAACTTCAAACTTTATACTCTGATTTGTTTCCTTTAATTTACTTTTTGTTGTTGTTTTTCGTCTTGTTTTGTTGTTGTTTTCTCTCTGTGAGTTATAGCTTTGGCTCATGATAAAGACACACCTCTTTTCTGTCCCAGAGACCTTGCCACGTTTTTCGGTGCGACGGTGACCTTATTGCGCTGGTCGTTGTCTAGCCCCTTTCCCCCTTCCCTTTCTCCTCTCCTCGTCCCTTTCCCTTCTTTCCTCCCCCCGCCCCCCTTCCCTTCCCCCTCTCCCCTTCTTCCTTTCCTCGTCCCTCTCCCCTCCTTACTTCCCCCGTCCCCCTTCCCTCTCCCTACTCCCCTCTCTCCTCTCTCCTTTCCCTCTACCCCTTCCACCTTTCCTTTCCCCAGTCCCCCTCCCCCTTCCTCATCCCTCCTTTTCTCCAAAACGTGCTTTACACCTTGCCAAGTATTCCTTTTTTTTTCTTTTTCTTTCTCTCTCTCTCTGTAGCAAGTAATAACACCTGAGAGACAGCTACCACCTGCATATCCCCCTCACCCTCTCCCGCTCCCCTCACCCTCTTCCTTCTCCCTCTCCCTCTCCCTCCTCCTCCTTCATCTCCCAGCATCCTACCCCCCCTCCCCTCCCCCTTGCACAAACTTTCTAGGAATTCAAAACACTTTTAGCAAACCGTCGCGACGTAGCAATAATACTTGCAAATCTCCTATGTCTCTTTCTCTCTCTTTTCATTATTCATTTGTTTCAATTCCCTTTAAACGCAGTCACCTTTTTCGTATTTTATTCAGGTCTTCATTGTATTATCTATCACAAATTCGTTCGTCATTCTACATCATTTCCTTCTTTCGTAGGAGCGTAGGTGGGTGCACCGGAAGTAGAGAGATGCAAAAGGGTTTGGGGGAGGAAGGTGGGAGGCAGGGAGAGGGAGGAGGAGGGAGGGAGCGGTAGGCATAGAGGTAGAACTGAAGTATTTTATTTTTAGTTATTTATTCATTAGTGTAGGTTGCAATGATAAAGATGATAACTTCTGTTATTGTTTTGACTGTTTTTATTATCATTATTATTATCATTGTCTTTTTTTTCGACAAGTCGTGGTATTTTTTTTTTGTATTTTTATCATATTCATAGAAATGATTGTGATAAAAATCATATTAGTAATAATTGTCTTTATAATGACAGTAACCTTCATTATAATGATGCAATTATAGCTTTCACTGTCGTTTTCAACTCAAGATGAAGATAATAATAAAGAGAAGAAAAAAATCATAAATATCTTTTCCTTCCTTTCATTCTTTATATTACTCACATTTACCTTCTTAGTGTCTTTCTTTACTTAAATCTCATTGTTCTCTAGTGTTTTTTTTAATTGGTCTTTACCCCTTTTTTTCTTTAGTTTTTTTTTTGTCTTTTATCTTTTTCGGTATCTTTCTGTTTTCTCTTTCTCTCACCCACTCATTCTCTCTCTCTCTTTCTCTCTCTCTCTCTCTCTCTCTCTCTCTCTCTCTCTCTCTCTCTCTCTCTCTCTCTCTCTCTCTCTCTCTCTCTCTCTCTCTCTCTTTCTTCTCTCTTTCTCTCTCTCTCTTTCTCTCTCTCTCTCTCCTTCTCTCTCTCTTCATTCTTTCTCTCGCTCCCTTCCTATCTTCCTATCCAGTCAATTTAAAACTCATCCTATCATCCAAATAATATTCCCTCTTAATTCACCCTACCTGGATTTTTTTTATCCCATGATTACCCCTAAGAACCATATCAAATCACAAAAATCAGATTAATTATGCCGGAAACGTAGTCAGTTCAACGGACCTTCCCGATTATTATTAGGCCTGAATTAAGAGACCATCTGCTTGCACTAGGAACAGGTGCGAGGTATATTACTTAATATCACATCAAGGTTGAGATATCAAACGAACACCCCCCCCAAAAACGGATTATGAGATGAGCGTTGGAGCGAGATCGAAGATAAATTTTGAATGATTAAGGCGAATGTTTGATAGAAGAATGGGGGATTATAATCGTACGGTGAAAGGTGGGCTAGTCAGAGGGATACGGAGATGGAAATCTTAATTTTGAGAAAATTTACGGTTATCTAAAGGGTTGATTTCAAAGGCTTTCAGTGGATGTGTTTTTGTTTGTTTTTTGTTTTTGTTTCTTCTTTTTGAGTTGTAGGATTGAGGTTTGGGTAAATTTAGATGATATTAGATCTCTCTATGACCACGATTTCATCAGAAATAGAGAGGGAGAGAGAAGCCGGAAATAGGTGTGAGTGAAATTGAGAAGGGATGGAGAGAGAGAGAGAGAGAGAGAGAGAGAGAGAGAGAGAGAGAGAGAGAGAGAGAGAGAGAGAGGAAGGAAAGAGGAAGGCCAAAAATAGATATATTAAACAAAATAAAATAAATTAATATATGACTGAGAAAGAAATGGTGTACAAGAGCCAGTGCAGTTTCTGTCAAGGGGTGGCTATTCATAGTTTCCAACACCAAACCCGATGACATTTCAGATATCTATTACTGCTACCAGCATGATTATAAATTCTAACATCCCCATTGCTGTCAATAGTGGCATCATACATATAGCTAATTATGATAGCGTTTTACTATCACTAAAGACATCGGGGCGACATCTTGAAAGAAAAAATGACATGACATATTTTTACAACTTGCTGATTGGTCGAGTGATTTTCCAAACTCATCTTTGATCGGTCATAAAAATTCCCAAAAGAGCAAAAAAACATCGATTGAAAGGCGATGATTGGTTCCTGGCTCGGTCCCGGATGACTTCCCATCTTCCTATTGGCCAAGAAACCGACCAATCAAGATGGAGAACACAATCTGTTTTGGTCATTCAAAATTTCTTAAAAGATCGTTTCTCCGGAGACAGTCACTTTCAGGAAGAATATAAGATAGAGTGAACGTCTTATTTTATTCTTACGTCTACATCCTTAAGTAAACAGAGTATTATTTGAAGGAGGCAGAGTGAGACGTGCAAAAGAACCGGATACTCAATATAACCTAGTCATCCGTCCTCCATATTTGGCCGCCATTGTCTTAGGTTAGGCTACGAGGCGGGAAAGTGAGGGAGGGGGGGAGAGGGGGGAAGGGGGAAGATTCTGACCTTTTTAATTTAATTCGCATTATAATTCTTTTTGTAGGTGTTTATTTAAACTTTTCTTTCGCCTCTTTTGCTGTCATCTCCATCACGATGTTGATGTGCTGTGGATGGAAAGCCAAGGTCTCGTGTGACGTTTGCGAAAGAGTGAAAAGGGAAAATGATGATAATTAAGAAAAGGATTAAAAGAAGAGAGAACGTTAGAGATTATTAAAAGGATAAGAAAATAATAGCATACTTGTGCCTTCCGCTTTGGAAAATAGTATTAATTGATATGTATCGTGGATTTTACGCGTGCGTGAGAGATGGTGTGAAGGTAAGGGTATGTTTGGCGCCAAATTTGAAAGAAAAAAAACGCGCGAAGGTCAGAGGCAAGGTAAGGGGAGGGGAGGGAAGGGGGGGGGGGGTGAAAGGATGTAAGAGAGTCGGAAATCACCTTTAATCCAACGGGATTACCAGCCGTGTCTACAGGCGCGTGGTAGCGGTACTCGCAACTGATGGAAGAGAACACCAGCTATTATTATCGATGATGCAATTGCTGTAATAATCTGGTTTGTTTTGCGTTGTTGTTGTTCTTGCTTTTCATTTGACAGTTGTTTGATGTTTCGGCTGGATAGAAAGCTTAAAAGTTCGTTGATTAGTAATAACTTTAGAAGAGTAAACAAGTATAGGAAAGTGGCGCCTTGGCTACTCTTTGACTTAGGATTGAATTGATATGATGAATAGGATAAGATTGAAACAAAAAGAAAACATGACGATGGTAAGAATAGGAAAAGGGATAGAGACGTGATTTTAAAAAAAATAATTAATGAATAAAACAAAATAGTTCCCACCAAGAAAAAAGAACCAAATTAAACAACGGCGCGAAGTATGATGCGTGACACCCGTAGACTTCTGCGCATCTACCGAGTGGCATTTCCTGTCGGCTAAGATGCAGGGAAGCAAGCAAGCAAGCAAGCAAGGCAGCGAGAGACCTTGAGCTTCGCCGGGGATCGCCCAGGGCAACGTCCGTGTCTGAACAAGCATTCAGAACTGGTTTATACAAGCATGCTGTAAAAGGCTTCGGAAGGAGGAGGTTAAGGGGGTGCTATCTGGGGTGGGGATGTGGGGGGGAGGGGGTGGTGGGGGGGAAGGGAGGGATGAGCTATGTAGGGAGAGGCAGTGCCGAGGTTGGTACCTGTTGTGTTGATTTTTCTATAGTCTCTCACTCTCTTTATATATCTCTCTACCTATCTCTATCTCTCTCTCTTTATCTCTATATGAGAGAAGAGAGAGAAAAAAGAGAGAAAAAAACATCAAGATTATCTTCGTTGCTGTCGATGTTGCTTATTTTCATGTTTTATCATCATTGCTCTTGTTATCTACATACAACATACACAATACGAACAATGACCCGAGATTTACCTTATCAAACGCCCCCACCCCACCCCCTCAAAAGAAGAGGGAGAGAGAGAGAGAGAGAGAGAGATAAGAGACAAAGGCAAAGAGAAAGGCAGAGACAAAGAGAGAGAGAGAGAGAGAGAGAGAGAGAGAGAGAGAGAGAGAATGTATGCGCGCTCACACACCCCCAATTGACAGGCCGCAATCCCCCTTGTCCTCTCGGCCGCCCATGTCATGCGCCTCCGACCCAAGGGCGGGCGGGCGGTCCGCTTATCATCGCGCTCCTCGACTTCCACTTCGTCAGGCAGACGATCTTACAAGGATTTTGTATTGTTCTTTTGAGATGTGCGGCCGGGATGAGGTGTGTGTGTGTGTGTGTGTGTGTGTGTGTGCGTGTGTGTGTGTGTGTATGTGTATGTGTATATACACACACACACACACACACACTATATATATATATATATATATATATATATATATATATATATATATATATATATATAAACATATTTATGTAAGTATATAATGTATAAGTAATAAATGTGCACAGTATATATTATACATCAAACGCTACCGACAAAGATTTAGCGACCGAAGTGAAAGAAAAGGACACTTTGTTAACTTGATTAGAGGGTGAATTGCCAGGACAGGAGAAAAGCAGGTGCTCTCCCCCCCCCACTGCCCCCTTAACCCCACATTCCCTTCCTCCCTCCCTCCCTCCCTCCTCCCTCCTCCCTCCTCCCTCCCCAAATACCCCACCAGAACCACTCACCAGAACCCAAGCCTTAAAAAGAATAAATATGATAAAACCAAAAATAAAATAAAATAAAATAGGATCTAAAAAAAAAGGAAAAAAGAAAAGGAAAATCCTGTCACCACACTCACGCCAGGTCTGTCAGCTTGCGTCCATAGGCGTGCAAATTTGGCAACGAGTTCAAAGGTCTCAATTAGGCGGGGAATCTTATGCTTTCGAAGAGTAATCCTCGACCTTGGAGATCTTGAGATGGTTTTGGAAGAGGGAGGGGGAGGGAGGGTGATGGGGGTGGGGAGGGGAAGACTTCGTTGGAAGGTGGGGGGAGGGGTGGGGTGGGGTGGAGACCAAGTATATAAGGGGATGGGGTGAGGAGGGGAAGGTAGGATAAGAAAGAGAGGGAGAGGATAGGGGGAGACCAGGCAAGGGAGGGAAGGGAAGGGGAGGGACACGGGTAGGGGGAGGGAAGGAGTAGAGAGGGGGGCGCAAGGTAGGAAAGGGAGGGGAGAGGGAGGAGGGAGGGGGTTGCGAAGACGCCTGCATGTCTAATTCTCTTCGGCGTCTCCTTAGCTTCATTCTCACTCTTTCTCTCATTCTGTTTTTATTATTATTTTTTTTTTTACCGGGTCTTCCATTCTGTTTTCTTCCTCGGTCGTTCATTCTCTTGTTTATCTTTGTATTCCTTTTCTCTCTGTGTCCTTGGCCTTTTTCTATCTCTCTTTCTCTGCCTCGCTCTACCTCTCTCTCTCTCTGCCCTCTCTCTCTCTCTCTCTCTCTCTCTCTATCTCTCTCTCTCTCTGTCTGTCTCCCTCCCTCTCTCTCTCTCTCTCTCTCTCTCTCTCTCTCTCTCTCTCTCTCTCTCTCTCTCTCTCTCTCTCTCTCTCTCTCTCTCTCTCTCTCTCTCTCTCTCTCTCCCTCTCCCCCCTCTCTGCCTGCACCCCGTTCAGCTTGCAACAGTCTTCCTCTTCTTATCTGGTTCCTCCAAGATGCAAATTGCATGATCTGGTATGTCTTGGCTGAGGTTAAGAAGCGTATCTCGGAGTCGGCATCTCACTCTTGCAACACCAGATTGACCGCTGCATAGTTATGTCATCGGCTTTTTTTTTTTTTTTTTTTTTAATACTTTTTTTATTTTTTTTTTTGAGTAAAAGGGGGGGGGGGAGGGGGGGGATGTTTGGTTGTTGTTTGTTTATTCGTTTGTTTTAATACTTTTTGTAGTTTTTTTTTGAGTAAAAAGGGGGAGGTGAGGTGAGGGGTGGATGTTTGGTTGTTTGTTTGGTTATTTCTTTTGTTTTATTTGTTTTATTTGAAGACTGTGGTTTAGGTATGGGGATGACAATACGTATGGTAGAGATATGATATTGGATGTAGTGATGGTGATGTTAATAATGATAATGATTATGTTTTATCACTATTGTATTATCTTGAACATCATTATTGTTGTTGTTATCATTGATAGTTTTGGTATCATCATTTTACTAAAGAAAATGAAGATTATAAAAATATGACAGAAAGGACACACACACACACACACACACACGCACACACACACACACATACACACACACACATCGAAACATGCACATACACACCCAAACAAGTGGGAACATACACAAAAA
>BOPN01004369.1:42500-65000 GCA_017312705.2 Penaeus japonicus | reverse complement strand
ACGGAGGTGGTGGTGGAGGACGTGGCCGACGAAGGGCCTGGCCACGAGAAGCGGCCTCGGAGGGCGAGCGGGAGCCCCGAGCGCCTCAGCCGACGCCGCCGGTCGTCCGAGGAGGAGTGGGAGTGGGTGGAGGACGAGAGCAGCTCCTCCACTCTCGCCGAGGACATCGAGCGGCGCCTGGAGGAGCGGCGGAGGATGCGCTCGAGCAGCATCTCGCCCACACGGGAGTGGGTGCAGCTGCGTCGGGGCAGCGAGGAGCTGAAGGGGGCGGAGCGCCGCGAGCCCACGCCCGAGCCCTGGGAGTCCACCTACTCCGTCAAGGGCTCGTCCATGGCCGAGGAGATCGAGCGGCGCCTCGAGGTCCACCGGCAGGAGGTGCGGCAGCGCCTGTCGTCGCCCGTGAAGGAGTGGCCGCAGCTGCGGCAGTCGCCCGGGCCGAGGTCGAGCCGCGGCGCCACGCCCGAGCCCGAAGAGGCGGCGGAGGGCGAGGCGAGGAGGAGCCCGGCGCGGCAGCTGGTGAGCCGCGAGGTGGTGGCCAAGGCCGAGAGGAGCGGCGGCGTGGCCAAGGCCGTCACCTCGACGACGCACACGACGACGGTGTGGGGCGCCCCCGGAGACGCCAGGCCGCACACGGAGACGCAGTCCTCCAGCGACCGCCTGGAGGAGGACGACCCCGACAGCGCCGGCCTGGAGGGCTTCCAGCGCGTCGAGGAGGAGGAGCGGGAGAGCGTGGAGCACGGCGACCGCGTCAGGTACAAGCGCGTCGTGGTGCGGCGCAGCGTCGAGCGCTCCGTCACCACGTCGCCCTCGCCCGAGCCGATGGAGCAAGAGGGCGCCGTGTCCCCGCGGCTCCTCAGCCCCTCCCCTCCCCCTGGCGAGGCTGGCGCCACGCCCCCGCACGCCCACAAGACGCGCAGCAGGACTAAATCGGGCCCGCGATCCCGACTTCGATCCCGCACGCCCTCCGTCGAGCGCATCCTGGAGGTGGAGGAAGCGGAGGACTCCCCCGTGGTGTCTCTCTCCTCCTCGACCGACCCTCGAATCCTGGATGAGCCCGACGAGGAGCGGCAGGCCGCCAGCTCCGCCAGCAAGAGCAGCGCGTCCCTGGACCAGAGTCCCGGAAAGTCTCCCGACGAGCAGGCCTCCAGCAGGAGCGGCCCGGACGCAGCGAGCTCTGGGAAGGGCAGCAGGAGCCCCGACGACCGGCTGACCATGGAGGCGGTGAGCAGCGTGCAGTGGGAGGAGGGCGGCACGAGGAACGAGGTCCGCCGCTACAGCACCCGGGTCCTGATCCGCGACCGCGACCCGTCCTACACCAAGTACGTCATGACCTCCCGCACCGCCTCCCGCGACTCGCTCTTCTCCACCGCCAGCAGCAGCGAGGAGTCGCCCCGCTGGGAGGGCGCCCCCGCCTGGGTCGCCAAGGTCACCCCGCAGCCCGCCGAAGAAGACGCACAGGAAGGAGACAAGGGGACTCTCCGCCAGAGGTCTAAGCAATACCAGCAGCACATCTCCAGCCTCAAAGGTGAGGACTCGCGCCCCCGATCGCCGCTCGCTCATTGGCCAGCAGCGAAGGGCGTCGTATTATTGTCTGTGATACATACAACTTTCATAACGTATTCGCTTTATTTATGCATGGCCGTCTCAAGGGCTCAGCGTAACTCCTTTTCCTATCCGATCGCAATACTCGACTTTCAGCACAAACCACTAACGAAATTAATTTTTTTTTTACTTAAAAAAAAAATCACCCGAATCATTTAACAACCACATTTCTCAATAAGAAAAAAATCCAGTCACCTCAAGAAGAAAACGGGGGAAGAGAGATTAAGAAAAAAAAACAAAGGCTTCACACCCCAATACGTGTAGGATAACATGCGCATGACACTCGGGGTCTCCCAAGCCGACATGCACTATCAGTGGCTCGTTAACATGAACGGCATGGTGATTACCTGTTATCACGAGGTTATCTTAATCATCAGAGGGAAGATTGCGATTAAGTACGTGCTCGGAGACTTCCTCTTTTTTAAGACGATGCTGTTTTTTTACTTCGTCGAAATTGCGTTTGTCCTTTTGAGAATGTTATAAAAGGCAGGAGAGGAGTGAAGGAAGAATGGAGGGGGAGAGGGAGGGGGAGGGCTGGGGCTTCGTGGGAGAAGTGGGAGAGGAACGGAGGATGAGGAAGAGAAGGAGAGAGAGTGAGATGACGAGATGTAAGAGGAAAGAGATGGAGGAGGAGGAAGAGGGAGAGAAAGAGCATGAGAAAGAGGGAAAGGAAAATAAGGAAAAGTAATAGGGAAAAGAAGGAGGAGGAAGAGTGGGTGTAAGGAAAAGAGGGAGAGGGAGATAAGGAGAAGTAAGAGGAAGAGGGGCATGAGGAGAAGTAAGAGGAAAAAGACTAGAAGGAATAGAAGGGAACGGGGGGGGGGGGTGTCTAGCTACATTCTATTGCAATTCTTTCGTAACGAAGACAAGTTTAGCGGTGACTGAGGCTTCGCATTTTGATGAGAGACAGGTTGTCCTGGATTTTATTTCTCTCTCTCTCTCTCTCTCTCTCTCTCTCCCTCTCCCTCTCCCTCTCCCTCCCTCTCTTTCTCTCTCTTTCTTTTCTTTCTCGTTCTCTCCCCTTCCATCTTTCTCCCCCCCCCCCTCTCTCTCTCTCTCACTCTCACTCTCTCTCTCTCTCTCTCTCTCTCTGTCTCTCTCTCTCTCTCTTTCTCTCTCTTTCTCTCTCTTTCTCTCTCTCTGTCTCTCTCTCTGTCTCTCTCTCTCTCTCTCTCTCTCTCTCTCTCTCTCTCTCTCTCTCTCTCTCTCTCTCTCTCTCTCTCTCTCTCTCTCTCTTCTCTCTCTCTCTCTCTCTCTCTCTCTCTCTCTCTCTCTCTCTCTCTCTCTCTCTCTCTCTCTTCTTCTTCTCCTCTCCTCCTCTTCTTCTTCTTCTTCTTCTCCTCTTCTCCTCTTCTTCTCTTCTTCTTCTCTCCTCTCTCTCTCTCTCTCTCTCTCTCTCTCTCTCTCTCTCTCTCTCTCTCTCTCTCTCTCTCTCTCTCTCTCTCTCTCTCTCTCTCTCTCTCTCTCTCTCTCTCTCTCTCTCTCTTCTCTCTCTCAGGTATGAATGAGAGATGAGAAATGGAAACCTGAACTATTATGAAATACGAGAAAGAGATAGAAATAAAATATTCTTGAATGATGATAAATGAGATGAAGAAAGGGAGAAACGATGATAGACAGACGTATAGAAATAGAAACAGATAAATAAACACGATAGAAATACAGAGAGGAAGATGGAAGTAGACAGAGAGAGGGAGAGGGAAAGGTAAAGGAAAAGGGAAAGAGAGAGGGAGACGGAGAGGGAGAGAGAGAGTGAGAGTGAGTGAGTGAGTGAGAGTGAGTGAGTGAGTGTATAAAGCCAAACATAAACAGAAACACGAACCAAAAAAGTAACATATTGATTGCCAAAGTTTTTTTTTTCTTTTTTCTTTTTTTAAAAGCGTTTGTTATGTTTTAATATTACTATTACTACTACTATATTACTACTGTTATTATCATCATCATCGTCATCGTTATTATTGTTATTAATGTTATTGTTGTTGTCATTATTGTTATCAATATTGTTATTATTGATATCATTACCATTAATATCACTATTATTATTATCATTAAAAATGTATAGATAAAAATCCTGGCACGCAATTAAGGCAGCAGTAAGCAGTAGGGGGGGTTATTGAGAGGGGGAGGGAAAAGAAGAAGGAGTGGGTAGGAAGGGAAAAGGGAGGGAAGGAAGGAGAAGGAGGAAGGGGGAAATGGAAAACAAAGGCCGAATAGAAGTGAAAGAATGAGAAGAATTAGAAGGGGAAGGAATTGGAAAGAGGAGAAAGGGAGGGGAGGAGAAGGAGGAGGAGGAAGGAGAAAGAGAAAGGTGAAAGGAGAAGAGGGGGAGGGGGAAAGCAGAGGGAGGGGTGTGTGAAGGGGAGGAGTACGTAGTAAAGGGAGAGAGGGTGTAAGGGATAGGAGAAGGGGGGAGGGGGGAGGGGGGAGGGGGGAGCGGTCAGCGGGTGCACAGGTATGCCCGACAGAGCCGTGTTGCCAGGCGTTGGGAGAGAGCCGCTCGGGGCAGGTGTGGTCGCGTGGGCGGTGGGCAGACGTGGAGGGGGTGGGCGGCCGGGTAGGTTGGTAGGTAGGTAGGTAGGAGGGGGAGTTGGCGGCTGAGTGAGCAGGAGAAGGAAGGAAGAGAGAGAGAGAGAGAGAGAGAGAGAGAGGAAATTAGACACAAATTAACAAAGATATTTCGATTTCTTTAAAGGAAGAAGGAAAGAAAGAAAAATCTTACAGCAGCACGTCTCAAAGAAGTGTGTCGCCAGCCCGTTTAAAACGACAAAAAAGATACATCTAAATTCATTATATTTTAAGATAAATGATTAAGATAAGGATAATCATGAGAAGATTATAGGAACGTTAAATAGATATGAAACAAATTAAATTATCTAAGGAAAGACAAAAGAAAAACTAAGAGGAAATAGGTTTAAGAAAAAACTCAAAGCTAAAACAGACAACATTAAATATAAATAAAAGTAAAACTAAAAAAAAAAAAAAACTAATCAAACTAAAAGCTCTTTTTAAATAAGACAAAAAAACAAAGAAGCAAACTAACAGACGACAAAAAACAAACAAACAAACAACAAGATAAAATTAAACAAAAAGAGAAAAAAACAAGAAGACAGTAAAAAAAGAACAGTTTCTACTTGTCAGCTCAACCCTTATCTCACGAGACAAACGCAAGATCAATTGCAGAGATCACACAGTTTTCCGGTCAGTCTGAGAGCGCTTGCCAAGATACACTAGTCGATAGGGTTGCAGATTGATGGAGGGGGATGAGGGGGGGGGGGATTGTGGGAAATTCCTGCTATTTTGGTTTCTTTTCTCTTTGGTTTGTTTGGTTCATTGTTTGGTTGATTCGTTTCGCTTTTTTCTTTTTATCTTATTTATTTATTTATTTATTTATTTTTTATGTAGTGTATTAGAAGTGTTTCTTAATTATTCGTATTGTGGTGTGTCAGATTTAACTTTTTTTGCACCGTTATGCACCGTAGATTTGTATCTATAACATTACGGATCAAATTATGAGTAACTAGTATAAATAAAATTACTCTCTCTCTCTCAGTCTCTTTCTTTCTGTCTGTCTCTCTCTCTCTCTCTCTCTCTCTCTCTCTCTCTCTCTCTCTCTCTCTCTCTCTCTCTCTCTCCTTCTCCCTCTTCACGGATAAAATTATTAGTATAAATAAAATGACATGCCTTTTCCATATTATTTTTTTTCGAACGAACGTTCTCTCTCTCTTTCTCTCTCTCTCTCTCTCTCTCTCTCTCTCTCTCTCTCTCTCTCTCTCTCTCTCTCTCTGTATATATATATATATATATATATATATATATATATATATATATATATATATATGTATATATATATATATATATATGATATATATATATATGTATATATATATATATATATATATATATATATATATATATATATATATATATATATATATATATATATATATATGTACACACACACACACACACACACTCTCTCTCTCTCTCTCTCTCTCTCTCTCTCTCTCTCTCTCTCTCTCTCTCTCTCTCTCTCTCTCTCTCTCTCTCTCTCTCTCTCTTTCTCTCTCTCTCATGGAAGGAAAGAGAAGTGGGAGGAAGAAAGGCATAAGAAGAATTTTGTTCTTAGTAATGAGCGTTATATTCCTTAATTCCAAGACAATATGAACGCTCTAAACCAAGAATTACAAATACATAAAGAAAATAGAAAATACATACGTACTGCCAGCTCGTGATACAAAGTCAGGATTTCGAGGTGACGGTGATATGATATCGAAAGCCGAGTGAGAGGTGATTGAGATGAGTGGATAGATTATGTACGATGTTGGCCATCCTTCTCAAAGGGAGATGACGCCAGCCTCAGTCTGGTTTCGTAAGAGAGAGAGAGAGCAGGAGGGTGAGAGAGAGGGAGAGCAGGAGGGCGAGAGGGAGGGTGAGGGGGAGAGAAAGGGTGAGGGTGAGGAGGAGGAGGGTGAGAGAGAGGGTGAGGGTGAGGAGGAGGGAGAAGAGGAGGGAGAGGGTGAGGAGGAGGGAGAGGGTGAGGGTGAGGGAGAGGGAGAGGGAGAGGAAGAGATATATATATGAATAATATGGAGAGGCAGATTAGAAGCAAAAGTAAGATTAGGATTTCTGTGTGAATGTGTGTGCGTGTGTGTGTGTGTGCAATGGTTCGCCTAACCCGTTGGAACCAGAATAGATAATAAACTGGCCACGGATAAGGGAAAGGCGGAAGAGAAAGGAAACTGAATGAAGGGAGAGACACGAAAAGAGAAAGGAATAATCACCAAGAACAAAAAAAGGAAGAAAAAAATACAAAAGAGAAAATTATAAGCATTTGAATTTAAAAAAAAAAAAAAAAACAGGAAATAAAAGGAAATTACAACCATTAGGATCACAAAATAACTGAAAGCACAAGAACAGAAATAGAAACAGTGGAAATGAAATACAATTGAAAATACAATGAATATGACAGGAAAATGACATATAGCGTGTTTGATGATGATTATAAGGAGCGAAAGAACCTAGAACTATAACACAGGAAATGAAAATGAGAAACACAAAGTCAAAAATAAAATGTAGCACGAAATGAAAGCTAATAAAACAATAAAAAAATGAAAGCTGATAAAAAATATATATATTTAAAAACTGGAAACACGAAGACAATGAGAACTTTCGAGAAAAAAAAAATTGAACTTTTCACCTTAATATAACAAGCACATAAAACCCCAAGAATATAAATACACCATAAAACTTCTAACTCTAACTACCCTTTGAACTCCAATCTTTCGATTTAATCTAACAGATGATATCATACTAGTGTCATGTCTGTGGGGGATGTCATGCACAAGCATACGTTCAGGAATCTGCATGACTGTGCATGGCTGATCCACAATACCTGGGCGCCGGTGAATACAGGGAGGGAAAGAGAAGTGGGAGGAAGAAAGACATAAGAGGAATTTTGTTCTTAGTAATGAGTTATTGTTATTCTTTTTTTATTATTATTATTTTTCTTCTTGTACTGTTTCTTATTTTCTTTCTTGTTCGTCTACTTTGTTTTGCTTTTTTTTTTTTTTTTTAATGTTGTTTTCTCTTCTTCCCTACGTCATTATCATATTATTATTCTGCTTCATATTTTTATCCTTGTTTGTAATCCTCACCTTCCCCCCCTCTCCCCCTCCTCCTACCTCCTACCTCCCCTTCCTATCTCCTACCTCCTTCTACCTCCTCCTACCTCCCCTTACCTCCTCCTCCCCCCTACCTCCTTCTTCTACCTCCTCCCCCCCTCCCTCCTACCTCCTGCACCTCCTCTCCATCCTACTCCTCCTTGTACCACTGCCCTTAAGGCGATGAAACCCTGGCTGAGAAAAGGTTACATTCCATTAATAATGTTTAGTGACCTTACATAACATCATAACAAGGAAATGACACCTGCAGATTCCATTAATGGTGTTTACAAAATGCCTCAACAGGTAATCAACACATGCTAAGAGAAAAACAAAAACAAAACCTGAATGACCTTTGGTTATGCCAGTAAATTTGGGGATTCCGTTAAAACCGTTATGTCACGTGATCCAGTGAAGAGAAATTCGAATATTTGAATTGTTTGTATTTGATTAAGGTGTTTTTGTAGGTTTTGTGATTTTGTATTTTTCTCTTGTTTATTTATAGCGGGAAGGTAGAGGCTTTGTTTTCTTAGTCGACACAGCTTAAGTATGCTACTAAATTTGTGGTCACGTGTTATTTATTCTCTCTCTCTCTCTCTCTCTCTCTCTCTCTCTCTCTCTCTCTCTCTCTCTCTCTCTCTCTCTCTCTCTCTCTCTCTCTCTCTCTCTCTCTCCCTGTTTCTAACTCTCCCACTCTCCCTCTTTCCCTATTTCCCCCTTTCCCTCTTTCCCTCCCTCCTTTCCTCTCCTTTCCTCTTCTTTCTTCTCTTCCTCTCCAACTTCTCATTCTTCTTCTCATCACTCCCTTTCTTAATTTATTCGTTATTTCTCTGTTTACACTTATCAGCCTGTAACAATCAGCCGAGTAACCGAAGTAAAGAAAACGGCTTGTGGATTTTCCCGCTAGATGGCATTGACTGCCAATTCTGTGGTGTTTCTTTCGACATTTTCTTGCAATTTCTGTTTGTATGTTTCTTCGAGAATCATCAATGTAAATTTTAACAGGGAGGAGAGTGAAGCATGGAAGAGAGAGAGAGAGTGTGTAGAGAGTGGAGAGAGAAGAAGAAGGACGAAGGAAGGTAGACGAACAGCGAGTCAAGAGAAATAACGACAGAGATAGACACGAAAAAAGGAGCCCTGAAATTGTTATTTGCTTCTTGTCTCGCGGTTGAATGGGGTCTACTTACAGAAAGTTGAGATTCACTCGCGCGTTTGTATGTTTGACCCCCTTTCGCCCCCCCCCCCTGTCTCCTTAATTTCCATCTCAACACTCAGAACCATTTTCATTCGGAATTACCTTAATTTTGACCCTTATGAACCTCAGTGGGGAAAAAGAAAACGGGAAAGGATAGCAAGGAGAGATGAAAGTGTAAAGAAAACGGAGAAGCGAGAGAAAACGAGAATATCTGGTGGTGAATGTCACTCATAAAATCAGTTGGAAAAAAAGATAAACAAAGAAAAAGAAAACCGAAATGAGGATAGGAACTAGATAGAGGATAGGAAGAAGGATGAGAGGGAAGACAGGAAGGATCTGGACGAGGCGAAATCCCCGCGGATGAAACGGTTTTCTGCTGTGCTTGCTTTTCATATTCATGAGCTGCTCAGGAGGGAACACGTAGACAATACAGCTTGTGTGTTGATGCTTTCTCTCTTTCTTTCTTTTTCTTTCTTTCTCAGTCTCTCTCTTCTCTCTCTCTTCTATCTTCTCTCTGGCTCTCTGGCTCTCTTCGCCATCCTCTCTCTCTCTCTCTCTCTCTCTCTCTCTCTCTTCTCTCTTCTCTCTTCTCTCTTCTCTCTTCTCTCTTCTCTCTTCTCTCTTCTCTCTTCTCTCTTCTCTCTTCTCTCTTCTCTCTTCTCTCTTCTCTCTGACTCTCTGACTCTCTGACTCTCTGACTCTCTGACTCTCTGACTCTCTTCTCTCTTCTCTCTTCTCTCTTCTCTCTTCTCTCTTCTCTCTTCTCTCTTCTCTCTTCTCTCTTCTCTTCTTAATCTATTTATCTATCGACATTAACACTATGATAATATAATTCCAGTCAAAGAAGAGTGGAGAATAAAAAATGACCAATAAAATAATGATAATAATGACAACAACATAATAAGCATTTATGAAAATAGCGACGAAAGCGGAAAAGATTTAAGAAGGATAGATAACACCTGGATAACACCTGTGATGACGTCATGGTGTGTTATTACCAAGGCCCGCTGAACACACAGGCAGGCGGGCGCACAGTGTTAGTTCACCTGGAGAAATGGTGGTCTGTGTAAAGTGTGTGAGTTGCGTGTGTTTGTGTGTGTGTTTAGGAGGGGGGGAGGGGGTGTTTGTATGTGTTCTTGTTTGTGTTTGTTTTTGTATTTGTGTGTGTTTGTTTGTTTTCGTGTGAATGAAGTGAGGAAATATCTCTGTCACTCTCTCTCTCTCTCTCTCTCTCTCTCTCCCTCTCTCTCTCTCTCACTCCATCCCATTTGCATATTCTTGACTTTGTTCTTCATTACCATATGTTCGCAATTAGCATAAGGGAGGTGTATGAGAGAGGGTGGGAAGGAAAGAAGAAAGAGGAGGAAGAGAGGAAAGAGGGAGGAAGAGAAGAGGTAATGGATGAATAAAAATATGGAGAAGAAGGAGGAGGAAGAGAAGAGAGGAAGTAAACGGAGAATTTAGATGGAATGGGGGGGAGGGGGGGTAAGTGAAGGCAGGGGAGGGGATGGGGGGTAGAGGGAGGAGATTTGAGACGGTAATGACGTGTATATTCAATTATGCTAATTCTTATTTCTTCTCCTTTTCATTTCTTGTGTTTGGGTGGTAATGTCTTTTGCGTTCCCGAAGGGGCGTTTCCATTTTGTTTTGTGATTCCTGGGCGTTTGTTTGTCTGTGTTTGTTTGTTACTTGTCTTGTTGGTGATTTTGTTGTCTTCGTTATTTGGTGAAAGAGAGAGAGGAAAATGACAATTCAATCCTCTATCGACAAACATTTTTACATCCCCTAGCCCAACCTCAGAAAAATAAATTAAAAATCAACTTCAAGTATATAAGAAAATACCCCCCCCCCCTCCCCACCAAACACCTCCCACCATTCACAACCCATCTCGGAACCGCCGCAGCATCCAGCATCGCATCTTCCCCAATCGCAAAGATGCTTAGAGAAGGAGAGGAAGGGAGGAGTATCAGTGTGTCAGGGTGAGAGGGTCGACCTTGCCTTAACCCCTCCCCCCCCTCCCTCCTTCCCGCTACCCCTCCCCCTGGCATCCCTCTACCCTCCCCTGGATTCCCGCTACCCCTCCCCCTCCCCCTCACCTGGATTCCCGCTACCCTCATCCCCTCCCCCCCCCCCTCACGCCTGCCCTCCTGTGGTTGCCCTGAGGGTAAAGACGAAGGGGGGAGGGGGGCTGGTAGGGAGGGGCGGGGCAGAGGGGATTTTGTCTAGCTTTTTTTTCTTTCTTTTTTTTTCTACTTTTTTCGCGGAGGTTTGCGTTGGTGTTTTCTTATTGTTATTCTTCTTTGATTTATTTTTATTGATTTGATTTGGTTGTTTTTTTCCTCAATTCTCATAGTCTTTCTCTCTCTCTCTCTCTCTCTCTCTCTCTCTCTCTATATATATATATATATATATATATATATATATATATATATATACATTTATATATATATATATATATACATACACCCTTTTCTTTCGTTTTCTTTTTCATTTTTTTCAATGTTATTGCTACTCTTGCTTAATATCCATTTTCTTTTCCTCTCCTGTTGTGTCTGTCTTCAAAAGACTTTAAAAAAAGAAGGAAAGTGAAAGTTTTAATGCAATATCATCCTTCCTTCCGCAACAACGCAGAAAAAAAACACACACCAACAATGAATCATAAAAAATATATATGAAATCAACAACAAAATAGGGATATATTTATGATACCCTTTCTTGGACCTACGAAGGTCGCGGCAGACAAAACGGTTACGCCCATAAATCTTCCTTTTTCTCTATTTCTCTTTCCATATTCTCTATTTTTCCCGTGTTCTTTCATACCCTTTGATTCATCTCGTGACCCCTGCAGTCGCGAAACAAGTAAAGAAAACAAAGAACATCAGTTAAAACAAAAAATAAGAAGATATAATCCGAAAGTACGCATATCTCCCTTCTTGTGTTTACGTTTTGCCAAGGTGTGCGACGTTGCCACATCGCCAATTACGTTTCTTATGACACTTCCTGGTTCCGCCTGACTTGGTACCTGGGGGCATGAGTAGGCAGAAATTAAAAGGAGTGGTAGTGTTGTAAATAGAGAAGGTTTGTTTTCTTTCTTCTAAACGTTGGTATGTTTCTTTCTTTATTCATTACCTTTATCTATTTTTTATTTTTATTTTTCATTTCTGGTTTATGTGTGTATCTGTGATGTATGGAATGGAACGTTCACACGGGTAGATAGTCACGTATTTCTACCTACGCATACACGCACGCACACGCACACACGCATGCACACGCGCGCGCACACACACGCACACACACACACACACACACACACACACACACACACACACACACACACACACACACACACACACACACACACACACACACACACACACAAACACAAACACACACACGTGTCATTATATGAAATTAAGTGCAATTATACCAAATAAATAATAATATAGAATCATTAGCAGACTGCCCCAATAAAGCAAATATGACAGCGTATAAATAATATATTATAGAAGAGAAGGCAAAGAAGGAAGAAGAAGAAGAAGAAAAAAAAGAGCGAGAATGATAATAAGAAGAGGAAAAAGAAGAACGAATGTATATATACAAAAATAATACGAAGAAGAAGAAGAAGGAATACAAAGAAGAAAATTAACGAGAATGATAATATTGATAAGAAGAACAGGAAAAAGATGGTAAAAATATATATTCAAGGAAAAAATGAGAAAAGGAGGAAAAAACATATATATATATTTATATATACAAAAAAAAAAAAAAAATACGAAGAAGAAGAAAGAGGAATACCACAATGAGTCAGCAGTTTGAGCAGAAAGTTGATTTTTTACAGACAAGAAAAATATTGACTGTGAAGAGCGTTTGGTGAACAAATATTTAGAAATATATTTAGACGGAGAAGTATATAGATGACATAGATGAAAATAAGTGGCATTTTGTTTGATATACGTAATGGTATGGGGGAGGAAAAGGAATTGATAAATAATAGAGATTGATTTATAGAGTAAACGACTGTGATAAACAATTTTAAGAATGATTTTTTTTTTCTTTTTTATTAATGGCATAAACATTAGAACGATCTTTTGATTGAATGTGTCAGTAATAGATGTAGAATTAAAGAATCTCGAACAAATGAATTGAAGTAATTAGATGTTCTTTCTATTGATCTTTATTTTTCCCCTAAAATCTGCCCCCCCCCAAAAAAAAAAAAAAAAAAAAAAAAAAAAACATTAAGGAAACAAGATAGAAGTTAAATTGTGTGTGCTTGCGTGCTTGCCTGCACATATATCTACGTGCTTGCTTGTGTGAATGTCTCCTATGCCTCATCGACCAGCTGTTCGCAAAAAAAGAGAAAACAGAAGAAAATAAAAGTGAATAAATAAAGTAATCGCCGACACAGCAAGCAACAGAGAATGATTGTTCAAGCACAGGTGTATTTATTCGTGCTAAGTGTCCTTTAATTTTCCTAATCATGGCGGAAGAAAATTATTACATATCATGATTACGATATAATTTCTCAAAACAGAGTATCATTTGGTAGCATATTGCATACGATCATTTTATTCTTCAATTATATTGCAAAGTTCTCTTCTGGTTATCACTTTGCATCATCTTCCAGAAAAAAAATATGTTGATAATGATGATAAATTATGAAACGCGGATAACGATGATAGATAATGATGATGGTGATGAGTTTAGTCATTATAATGATGATGATATAACATAGTAATGATGATAAGGAGAAAACCGAAGAAAGTGACAGCCATGTTGAAGAAAAGTACAAGAATAGTGATAATGATGATAAAGAGATGAATAACAATAGTGAAAAGGATCATAAAGAAAGGGAATAAGAATAGTGATGGTGGTGATGATAGAGGGAAGAATAAGAATAGTGATAAAAATGGTGATTAGATAGTATTAATGGTTATAGAATAGATAAGCAATGTCTCACGCCTTTGGCACCGTGACATGTTTTGTTCTTCTATGTCCCTTTCTCTTCTTCTTGCAAGAATTCGGGCGGTCATTAACCCCTTTTCCCTACCCCCCCCCTCTCTCCACAATACATGTCCCCCCACCTCTTCATACTCCTTCTCCCACTCCCCCACTTCTTCTTTCTTCTTATTCTCCCCCTACACCTCCTCCTTCT
The DNA here is from genome assembly GCA_017312705.2 of Penaeus japonicus. Taxonomy (NCBI): domain Eukaryota; kingdom Metazoa; phylum Arthropoda; class Malacostraca; order Decapoda; family Penaeidae; genus Penaeus; species Penaeus japonicus. The sequence goes on along the minus strand of BOPN01004369.1, from coordinate 51,391 downwards.
CTTCTTATTTAGCTATTATTCCCCCTCCTCTTTCGCCTTCCCTTTTCCTCTCTCATCCACCTCCTCTTCTTCTTCTCTCTTCCTCCCTCTCTCCCTCCAGCCCTCCTAACCCCCTCTCCATTCCCCCTCCCCTCTCTCCCTCTCCCCTTTCCCCTTCCCGGTCTCCCCCCCTCCCCCCTCTGTCGTCTAAAGAGGTGACAGAACAAGCTGACAAGAGAGGGGAAAAAAGGGGAAAAAATAACATACCACACGCCGAAATATTTTGTCCTTGTTACAAATGGTCTTCGCAGACGGTGAAAGAAAAAAATATTCTAAAATTAACAATAGCATTTGCCGCATATTTATGTTTGTGTGTTTGTTTCATTGAAGTGACTTTCTTCTTATGCTTAAAATATCACTAAATGTAGTGTTGAATGTCGCTTTATAGTATAACTGATGATGATAGATAGATAGATAGATAGATGAATAGATAATACATCTTTATACAACATAATTACCAATAAACAACAACAACAAAATTATTAAATAAACATCTCAAAGGTAAAAAGTCAAAACTACTCCACGTCGCATAAACACAAAACAAGAAAAAAAAAGAGAGAGAGAAAAAAGAAACTGATTTATCGACTTTGCGCTTCGTAGGTCGAAGTCTTAATGGAAAGGAATATCAGTTTGACCTGTGTTGACATCGAGGAAGGTGATAAACTACCCGTCGATCTGTCTATTGTGATTTTAATTCGGATAATAGTTACTATTGAGATCTTATTTCTTTTTTTATCACTCTTTTTCCTTATTCTTCGTCTTGAGTGTTGTTGTTTTTTCTTTTTCTTTGCACTTCATTATTTACTTGCTATGTTTTCGTTTTTGTTTTCTTTATTTTTTCATTTCTTAATTTTCTTATTTTTCGTATTCTGCTTTATTTTCTTTATTTTTCGTTCTCTTCTCCTTTACTGCGCTATTTAAGATTATCCGATTCTTCATCCTCCTCTCTCTGTGGCTCTCTATGGCGGCCTAATTTTAACTTGCGACTTAATAATAAATCTTAAGAACCACAAACTACCGTGTCATACTAGACTCATGAATAACAGTCATTCATTAAGGAAAAAACAGACTTGGGAATCTGTTTGAACGTACGATACTTTTTGATGCGAGTAATGCTTCATTTTGATTTATTTTCTTTTACAATTTACAACATATATATGTATATATATGTATATATATACATATATATACATATATATACATATATATATACATATATATATATATACATATATATATATATATATATGTATATATATATACACATACATACATATATATATATATACATGTGTGTGTGTGTGTGTGTGTGTGTGTGTGTGTGTGTGTGTGTGTGTGTGTGTGTGTGTGTGTGTGTGTGTGTGTGTGTGTGTGTGTGTGTAAGCACAAGACTCCTGACCAATGTAAATGAAAAGCATGTGCTTATGTCGATGTGCATGGAATTACACGCATGACATCATATACGAAGTCACAAGTACCATGACGTCAACATCGACAAAAGGAAGTGTTTGTATGTATATGCGCATGACTTTACACGTATTAATAACCATTACCAAGAGACAACATAGTATATATGGGGAATACATGACATCATCACCAGAGAGAGATATGTATGTATGTATGTATGTATGTAAGGAGCGCATGTGTGTATTTATGTACGAAAAATTACACACACGAGACACGTACACGCCATGACACTAACACTATACATGGTGTGCCCGGTGAACTTGAACCTAGATCCGCTTAGAGAGAATGCTAGTTTGTTGCTAGTCGGACTAGGAGCCTGTTTTGCTGTCGCTCAATTTATGGAGATGAAAATGGATGACGAGTTCATGAGGTTATTAGAAATATGCGAGTCATTTGAATATGTTGGAGGGTTGGATGATATTTATCTTTCTGTGTCGTTGTCTGTCTCTGTCTGTCTTTCTCTCGGTCGTTGTCTGTCTCTCTCTGTCTTTCTCTCGGTCGTTCTCTGTCTCTTTGTCTTTCTCTCGGTCGTTCTCTGTCTCTTTGTCTTTCTCTCGGTCGTTCTCTGTCTCTTTGTCTTTCTCTCGGTCGTTGTCTGTCTCTCTGTCTTTCTCTCGGTCGTTCTCTGTCTCTTTGTCTTTCTCTCGGTCGTTGTCTGTCTCTCTGTCTTTCTCTCGGTCGTTCTCTGTCTCTTTGTCTTTCTCTCGGTCGTTGTCTGTCTCTCTGTCTTTCTCTCGGTCGTTCTCTGTCTCTTTGTCTTTCTCTCGGTCGTTGTCTGTCTCTCTGTCTTTCTCTCGGTCGTTCTCTGTCTCTTTGTCTTTCTCTCGGTCGTTGTCTGTCTCTCTGTCTTTCTCTCGGTCGTTCTCTGTCTCTTTGTCTTTCTCTCGGTCGTTGTCTGTCTCTCTGTCTTTCTCTCGGTCGTTCTCTGTCTCTTTGTCTTTCTCTCGGTCGTTGTCTGTCTCTCTGTCTTTCTCTCGGTCGTTCTCTGTCTCTTTGTCTTTCTCTCGGTCGTTGTCTGTCTCTCTGTCTTTCTCTCGGTCGTTCTCTGTCTCTTTGTCTTTCTCTCGGTCGTTGTCTGTCTCTCTGTCTTTCTCTCGGTCGTTCTCTGTCTCTTTGTCTTTCTCTCGGTCGTTGTCTGTCTCTCTGTCTTTCTCTCGGTCGTTCTCTGTCTCTTTGTCTTTCTCTCGGTCGTTGTCTGTCTCTCTGTCTTTCTCTCGGTCGTTCTCTGTCTCTTTGTCTTTCTCTCGGTCGTTGTCTGTCTCTCTGTCTTTCTCTCGGTCGTTCTCTGTCTCTTTGTCTTTCTCTCGGTCGTTGTCTGTCTCTCTGTCTTTCTCTCGGTCGTTCTCTGTCTCTTTGTCTTTCTCTCGGTCGTGTGGGGGGGAGGGTGACATGGGGAGGGAAGGAGGCTATAGGGTAAGGTGGGGGGGGGGAGGGTGAGATGGGGAGGGAAGAAAAGGATAAGAGATTTTATGAAGGAGGGTAGATGGGGAAAGGAGGAGAGGGAGATAATGGGAGGGTAGGGAGGGGGGTAAGGTGGGGGAGAGGTGAGTTTTGGGAAGGGCGGGGTTAAAATGAGAGAAGGAAAGAGATTGGGGAGGAAGAAAAAGAAAGGAAAGGAGGTGGATTGGAAGAAAAGGGGAAAAAAAGGAGAGAGATGGAGAAGGGAGGAGGAGGAGGACGAGAGGAAAGGAGGTGGAGGAGGAGGAGAGGGAGAACAGGGAAGAAGAGAGGAGGGAGAGGAAGTCAACAGGGGAGAGAGGATGGGAGGAAGAGGAGAGACAAATTCTGCTGAGTCATGGTGATAAGCAACATAAGCCATAAGCAACAACGATCTTGTTCCGTAATCGCCTCGGGACACACTGAACAACTGCTGAACATCGCTGAACACATGAACAGCCATCTGGTGAACAAGCGAGGATGGCGATGTTATAATTTCCTTTCGTTTGAGTTATATGATTTTCCACATAAACTTTAGTTGTTCCAGTATATATACAGACTTTGTTACTTAATGGCTTTTAAAAACTAAACATTTGATGAACAAAATAATACAGGTGAACAGCTTAAACACGGATGAACATTGACCACAAGAACCATCAACACAGCTGTTCAATAAACAAAAGAACATCCTGAACACAGATAAACAAAATTTTGATAAACAAATGAACAACTGAACACAGATGAACATTTGATGAACAAAAGAACAAGCAGAACCGGGATAAACGGGTGGTGAACAGGGCGTTGTTTTGTGTAGAAGGAATTTACCGGGAAATGGATCCCAGTAACTAATCATTAATCATAATTTAATGCGGTAATCATTAACCTCAATTATGAGCTGCCCCATTTCCTCGTTGTTGTTTTTTTCTTGTTCTGTTATGGTTGTTATTGATAAGACTGTTATTTGTGTTATCATCATTACGTTTTTATCATTGTATCTTTATTCTATCTTTTATCTATATTTTATTATCAGTAGTAGTGATAATAGTAGAGTTTAGTACTGTTGTTGTTGTATTTGTAACAATTATCACTAATATTATTGGCATTATGATCAATATCATTATGATTATTAGTATCATCATTATCTTTTCTTACTCGGCTGATAGATAGATAGGTAGATTGAAATACAGATAGATATAGATACATAGATAGATAGATGGATGGATAGACAGCTATGTATATAAATGGCTAAATAGAGAGATAAGATAGATAAATAGATAGACAGATATGAATATACAAAAAAGAAGTACAAAATGCTATGTATTTAACGAGACAACCATAACCAGTCAGTACAAAACAGGTTTATAATAGTTATCCCAACCATAATGTAAATCTAATTTGTAAATCCAATTTATGATCAACAAGATTCAGTAATAAAGCAGGTTTTGGATAAGATATTTGATTCCTTAAAAAAGCATTGAGGATAGAAGATTTGAAATAAATAAGTTGCAAGAGGTATTCGGTTACATTGTTAACTCTGTGTTACGTATGGGCTTGTGACGTCACCATTGTGGCGAGTCTGTGGGGTTGCCAATCGCTTATTTATCGATATTTTTGTTCAGTTTAAGACCGGGTTTTGTGTATCATTCATTTTTCAATCTATTTATATGTAGAAAGGAATAAGAAATGTTTGTATATACAAGCTGTTGAAATTGATCGTAGAAATGAGTGTGAAAACACAAGATAAACCCAGTTAATGTCATGCACATTCCGACAACATCCCGACTACCCGACAGCTACCCGACAGAGACTTGCCCGAAACTCTACCTCGACACACCTTCAGAACCGACCGATCATGAGCAGAGAGAGAGAGAGAGAGAGAGAGAGAGAGAGGTGGGGAGGGAGGGAAAGAGGGAGAGGGAGAGAGAGAAGAGAAGAGAAGAGAAGAGAAGAGAAGAAAGAAAGAGAAACACAAGTAGAAGGAGAGAGAGAGAGAGACAGAGACAGAAAGAGAGAAAGAGAGAGAGAGCGATGGAGATAGAGGGAGACAGAAAGAGAGAAGAGAAGAAAGAAAGGGAAACACAGACAGAGGAAGAGAGAGAGAGAAAGAGAGAGAGAGAGAGAGAGAGACGATATATTTTTATAAATATCAAGTCAAAACAACCTCTACTTGTCCTTACCATTAAGGCGAGAATCGATTAACCTGTTTGACCTTGCATCCATGGTTTTCGGGGGGAGGAGGGAGGGGGGGAGAGGGGGGGAGACCGCATTCCAGGAGGTGGAGGCTAAACTCACCCTTCGGCGTGGATGCTGGAAGGCCGATTTACGGTTTATTTCGTCTTATTTTTCTCCCCTTCCTCCTCTCCTGCTTCTTCTCGTTATTCTTCTTCTCTTCCTCCTTTCTTACCGTTTTTCTTCTATCTATTCTTTCTTTCTCTTCTATCTTGTATCTTTATTCTGCTCTATCTTTTCATTCTTTTTTTACTTTTCGTCTTCTCTCGCTTCCGATAAATTTCTCCAAAGTAACTTTTCAAGAGTGAGTTCTTGGGATGTTTATAAAAAAATAAAAAAAGGCTTTGATAAGCAAAGAGAAATGGAAAAAAAGGGAGATTGAAACTTTACTATAACTCTTTCGCATGTTGTGATGACCAAGTGCTTGTGCTGAAGCCGGACGGTGTAACTTTACACTTTAAATTGGCAATGAGGGTTTGTTCACGAGAAGAGGATGAGGAGGGAGGTGAACAAAAGTTTGATAACAGGCCTGTAGCGCTCTTGTTCTAGTTCTCTGTCTCTCGCCCTTTCTCTCTTTCGTTCTTTCGTTCTTTCTCTCTCTCTGTCTGTTTCAGTTTGTCTCTCTGTATGTCTCTGTTTCTGTTTGTCTGTCTCTCTCTTTCTTTCTCTCTCTTTGCCTCTCTCTCTATCTCTCTCTCTTTCTCTCTCTCTTCCTCTCTTTCTCTCTTTCTCTTTCCTCTCTTTCTCTCTCTCTCTCTTCAGAGATAGTAGATGAACAGTACTACTTCTTACCGCAAAGGAGAGAGTTATGCAAAATAACAAATGTCTATAAGAACGGCAGTTATAAACGCACTCAAATTAATATAAGAATGTATTAATCTTATAATCCCCCCCCCCCCGCTCTCCCTTCTCACCAATTAGAATATATCAAAGTCTATATCTATCAAATAGCAAAATCAAAATCAATTAAAACAAAAAATGATAATATCATGAGAGACGAAAAAACAAACAACGAAATAAATATCCAATGACAACCTCCCTGACACTGATTGATTTTTATAGGTAAGCAGAATGTAAAAAGTCAAAGAAAATGTCCTCTATAGATATATAAATATATGAATGTCCTCTATAGATAAAGACAATACAAATAAAATTCAAATGCAATAAAAAAAATCGTAACGGTTTTATGCTTTATGCTTATATATGAATGAAAAAAACTAACAGCAACAACGTCACTTTCCATCAAATAGATTAATACGATTTTTACAAAAATCCAACGATGACATCCCTGACATCTAGGGGAAGGGGGGGGGGGGGGGCACGCACAAAAGAAAAAAAAATGTCGAATGGACAATCCGAGTTTCCTGTCAGTAATTTAATCGATGTTATTGCAGGTTTTATTCCTTTCGTATGAGTTATGTTTAGCCTATTTATAATGCACGAAAGTGGGGAGGGAGGTGGGAGGAGGAGGGGGAGGGAGGCGGGAAGAGGAGGGGGAGAGAGATTTTGGGAGATGTTGGGGGGGAGGAGGAGGTGGAGGAAGGTAAGGGGAGGAGCGGGAGAGAGGTGGGAAGAGGGGGTGGAGGAAGGTAAGGGGAGGAAAAGGGAAGGAAAAATGAGGGAAGAAAGGGAGGGGGGAGGGATGAGGGGAGGTGGGGAGGGTAGGGAAGGGGAAGAGAAGGAGGAAAGGAAGGGAGAGAGAGGGAAGGGGAAAAGAGGAAAGGAGAGGTGGTGGACAGAGAGGGATGGGGAGAAAGAGGGGAAGAGACAATGAAGAAGGAGAGGAGGGAGAGAGGAGGAGAAGCAGGGAGAGTGAGTGAAAAAAAAGAGAGAAGAAAGAGAAAGCGAAAGATAACGGTAACAGTAAACGGTAACAGAAAGCGTGCTCCCTACACCATCCGTAAATAAACAGCACGAACCAAAAAAAAAAAAAAAAAAAAAAAAAAGTTAAGAAGATAAGACAACAATTTTTCCGTTACTCTCCTGCGGGAGAGGAGAGACTAGGAGCGGGGGTAGGGGGGAGGGGGAGGGGGAGGGGTTAAGGATTGACCCCGGGGAATATAGATTCTTGAAGGACATCATCTTTTCCTTCTTCCGTCTCTTTTCTTCTTTTAATCTTTCTTTGTTCCTTCGTCTCTTTCTATCTGTCTATCTATCTATCTATCCCTCTCTCTCTCCCTCTCTTTCCCTCTCGCTCTCTCTCTCTCTCTCTCTCTCTTTCTCTCTCTCTCTCTCTCTCTCTCTCTCTCTCTCTCTCTCTCTCTCTCTCTCTCTCTCTCTCTCTCTCTCTCTCTCTCTCTCTCTCCCTCCCTCCCTCCCTCCCTCCTTCCTTCCTTCCCTCCCTCCCTCCCTTCCAAGCGAAAGAAGGGAGTCGGGAAAAGAAGATGAAGGAGAAGAAAGAAAAAAAAAGATAACTGATAAAGAGGAAGAAGAAGAAAACAACACAAAACGGGCGCGAGAAGAGGGGAAGAAAATGCGAAGAATTTAGAAAATAATAAGGATTAGAAGATAGGAGGGGAGGTAGAGGGGAGGCAGGATAAGAAGGATCGGAAAGGAATGTCAGAGAAGGAGGAAGAGGGGAAAGAAGGGAGGTAGAAGGATATAATACTTGTTTACGACGGGAAGGAAGGAATCTCGAGGAAGGAAAAGTTATTTTTAGTATTTCCTTGTTCTTGTACCCTTTGTCTCTCTCTCCCTCTCTTTCTCTATCTCTTTATTTCTGTCTATCTATCTCTCTTTCTATCTATCTCTCTTTATCTCTCTCTATATATCTATCTATCTATCTACATCTCTCTCTCTCTATCTATCTATCTATCTATCTATCTATCTCTCGCTCTGTCTATCATTATATTTCACTCCTCCCCCCGTATCTCTCCCTTATTTTATCTCCTTCTACTCTCTTCCTCCCTCATTCCTTCCTTCCTCCCTTCCTTCCTTCCCTCTCCCTCTCCCCTTTCGCTTTGTCATAGAAGATCCGTCATGCACGTAAATAAGCCACAAGGCCGGACAGACATGCATTTAGTTGGTCCAGACGTCATGCAAGACTCTTATTCATGCGATGTGTTTTTCATGGCATTATTGTTGTTATTAATGTTGTCAGTGTTATTACAAAGGTTTAATTTTTTTCCCCAGTTGTATTATGTTGATGCATTGGTTTTACTGCAAGTAGGCTTCTTTTTCTTCTTCTCCTCTTCCTCTTCTTCTTCCTTTTTCTCTTCCTCCTTCTCTTCCAACCTCCCTCCAGCGATATATCCCTTCTCACTTCTTCCTCACTTTCTCCTCTTACCCCCTCCCTTCCCCCATCTTCTCCTTCCTCTCTTGCTCCTCTTACTCCTTTCCGTTCCTTTCTGCTTCCCCCATACTTCCCTCTACCTCCCTCTCCCACCTACCTCCACTTCCCTTTACCTCGCTCCTTCCTCCACCTCTACCTCTACCTCTTCCTCCTCTTCTCCCTCCACCTCCCTCCTTCTCCCCCCTCCACCTCTCTCCTTCTTCCACCTCCACCTCCACCTCTTCCTCCTCTCCTCCCTCCACCTCCCTCCTTCATCCACCTCCACCTCTCAGAACAACAGTCCAAAACCACATCCCCCCCACCAGTCCCCCCCCGTCCCCCCATCTCCCCCCCGTCCCCCCATCTCCCCCCCTTACCCGCCTAGTCTTCACCAGCACGTGGCGCCCGCCCTGACTCTCGCAACCTTCCCTTGTACTCCCGGCATTAA